>BNST01000840.1:0-27815 GCA_019650275.1 Xylocarpus granatum | reverse complement strand
CAGGACCAACCAGAAACATAACTGCAGGCACGGCTGAGGCATCAGGCACTTTTGAAATGTATGGGATGAACTTCCGGGGGCAATGGGAGGATCCCTGCAGGCTTGGAAGAGGTTTTGTGCGCATTGGGCAGTACGCAGGACAAACTTCCAGGAGCAACCAAAACATCCCTGCAGGTGCGGTAGAGGCTTCGGGAACATTGGGCAGTGTGTGGGATGAATTTTCACTAGTGACCGGAACATCCCTGAGGGCATGGCAGAGGCGTCGGGTGCTTTCCTGTTGAGGACCTTAGGAGGCAAAGGGAGTGTAAGCGAATGCGCGCATGGTGCCAAGCAGCAAGAGAGGCAGCAACAGGTCAAAATGTGCGAACAACAAGCTTGCACGCAGCATGCAGTGTGTGAAAAATATTGAAGAAACAAAGAAGTGTGAAAGAAAGAATAAAGAAGCTTGTTTTTCACTTTACAAATCTTGGGTATATATATACAACATCCTAACGGCTAGGTACAAGTTGATTTTACTTTTCTAACAGCTAGGTACAACATATAACAGCATAGCTTTCAATTTCAAGAACTAGCCGTTATTTCGTCCATTAGTGATTAGCTTACTAGCCGTTATTTCGTCCATTAGTGATTAGCTTACTAGCCGTTATTTCGTCCTTTAGTGGTTAGCTTGATATGGGTTTTGGGCTTGATATGGGTGTACATAGGCCAATCAAAGAGTTATTTGGGCCTTTTATCTTCACCCTCAATCCCTTCATTTTCAACACTCCCCCTCAAGTTGGGCTTGAACAAATTGATCAAGTTCAACTTGCATACAAACTTTTGAAGTTGTTGAATACTCGGAGGTTTGGTGAATATGTCCGCCAATTGATCTTCGCTCTTGACATAAGGCATTGAGATTGTCTTGTTCAAATATTTTTCTCTTATAAAGTGACAATCTACCTCTATATGCTTGGTCCTCTCATGAAACACCGGATTGTTTGCAATATGTATCGCCGATTTGTTATCACAATGTAGCTTCATAGGTGCCTCGACATTAAAACCCAAATCTTCAACCAATGCCTTCAGACATATCAATTCACTGGTGGTTGAAGCCATTGCTCTATATTCAGCTTCGGCACTTGATTTGGCCACCACGGTTTGCTTTTTACTCTTCCAAGTCACTAAATTCCCACCAACAAAAGTACAATATCTAGTTGTAGACTTGCGATCTTCAATGCTTCCTGCCCAATCAGCATCCGTGTAGGCAAAAATTTGGTGATGTCCATGTTTCTTCATTAGTAATCCTTGTCCTAGAGTCCCTTTGAGATATTTGAGTATTCGGTCCACCATTTCCATGTGATTGGTCATTGGACAAGTCATGAATTGGCTTACCTGATTCACAGCAAAAGAAATGTCAGGTCTTGTAATAGTTAAGTAGATTAGCTTACCCACAATTCTTTGATATTGCTTGATGTCTTCAATTGGTTTGCCCTCCTTCTTTTTGGCTTGTACTTCAATTGGAGTTGATGCTATCTTCCCTCCAAGCTTACCTGTCTCTTTCAAAAGATCAAGTGTGTATTTTCTTTGGGATAGAAATAGCCCTTTATTAGAATGGGCTATCTCTATACCTAGAAAATACCGTAAGTGTCCAAGGTCTTTAATATCAAAAGTAGACTTTAAATAACTTTTAGTGCTGTTTATTCCCAAAGTATCACTCCCTGTTATAATGATATCGTCCACATATATTATCACAACAGTAATACCATTATTGGAGTGTTTTATGAATAAAGAGTGATCAGCACTACTAACCTTAAAGTGTTGAGAAGTTAAAGCACCTAACAACTTAGAGTACCAGGCCCTAGGAGATTGTTTTAAGCCATAGATGGCTTTTCTAAGCTTACATACATGCGGTTTTGGTACTTTAATGTTGTATCCTTGTGGGATATCCATGTAAACCTCTTCTTCTAATTCCCCCTGGAGAAAAGCATTTCGAACATCCATTTGATACATTTCCCATTCATAATTAGTGGCTAAGGACAAAATAACTCTAATGGTGTTCATTTTGGCTACTGGGGCAAATGTCTCCGTGTAATCTAAACCATAGGTTTGAGTGAATCCTTTAGCAACCAATCTAGCTTTATGTTTCTCAATGGAACCATCACTCTTCAGCTTGGTTTTGTACACCCATTTACACCCAACTGTTTTCTTACCTTGGGGAAGAGTAACAATTTCCCATGTCTTATTCTTAACTAAAGCTTCCAACTCCTCATCCATGGCATTTCTCCAAATAGGATTGTCCTTGGCCTCGTTGTAGCAAGATGGCTCTTTCAAACTATCCAATTTGCTTAAAAACACTCTATAACTCTCTTGAACATTATCTAAGGTATAATAATTTTGTATAGGATGTGCTGTGACTTTGTTCCCATAAAAGAATACCCTATTTTTCTGCCATTCGGATGGAGGCTTCCTAATTCTTTGAGATCTTCTAAGAGGAAAATTTTGATCATGTGATGAAGAATCGGACTCTCTCTCATTTTGACCCACCGGTGAGGAACTAAATGGAATTTCATGCTCTAAAACTAATTGATCATTAGGGTTCTCATCACAAGGTGTTTCCTCACTTTGACTTTCGCTAACTATGTTTTGTTCTTCATTTGATTCCAATGGTTCATGAATATCACCATTCTGTTGTGTTGAATCTTCATAGATAAAATCCTCTTTTTCGCTTTCATTCAAACTAACTCCATTATTGATTTGATCGTTATTCCTTAACAAACTCAACCGATTACCTACAATAGATAGGGGAAGAGGATCCCCTTTCATTTCTCCTTCATTTCTCACTTTATCAAAGTAAGGATCACTTTCCAGAAAAGTAACATTTCTTGACAATAATTTCTCATTCGTAGAAGGATCTAAACATTTATAACCCTTTTTATCAATGCAATACCCTAAAAATATGCACTTTACACTCCTATGACTCAATTTATCTCTAGCATGATTAGGGATGTGAACATAACAAGTACAGCCAAATACCTTTAGATAAGATAAGTTTGGTTGCCTATTATGCAACAATTCAAAAGGAGATTTTCCATTCAACAACTTCGAAGGCATACGATTTATCAAATGTATGGCAGTGAGAATGGCTTCATTCCAATATCTTTTAAGGACATTGTTATGAAACATTAGTGACCTTCCTACATCTAAGGCGTGACCATCTTGCCTTCTTCCTTGCTGTCCACCAAACTACCTCTCTCAGCCTTGCTTGAATTCCCATTCAAAATCTTTCTTTGCAAGTACTCTTTATTAACCTTGTTTGCAACATCGTCATAATAAGGCAAAGGTTCAATTCTAAGAATGTGATTTCGAAGATCTTCGTAGTCCGAACCCAAACCCATCAAATATGATATCACAAGATCTTCATTGGCCCTTTTTTCCACCTCTTCAATGTTGGTAGTATTCGGCCTTAATGATTGAAGTTCATCCCATGCCTCCTTAATTTTGGTGTTATATTCTATCGAATCACCTCCACTAAGGCTGATATTGTTGATGAACTGCTTCAACTCGTATATTCTCATCAAGTTTCCTTGATGACCAAATTGTCTCTTGATAGACTCCCAAAGTGCTTTAGAAGTTTCAGCCTTTGAGAATGCACCTACCAAGGATGGTTCCATGGAATTTAAAATCCATGTGTACACCAAGTTGTCATTATAACACCAATCTTCATATTCTTCACTTGATGTGTCTGTGGGCTTTGTGATTCTTCCATTCACGAAACCCAATGCTCGTTTTCCACATAATGCTCTTTCAACGGGATTGATCCAAATTGAGTAATTTTTTCCATTCAAGGGAACTGTGGTAAGTTTCAAGGTGGTGTTACCATCATTATCAACTCCCTTGAAGGAACTTCTGCTCTTGGTGTTGTATGACGAGCCCTCCCTTTCCATTCTTTAATTTGGCTATGAAGGGGAATGTCTTGATACACCAAGAACCAACAAAGCAACAAAAGGTAAAAAGCTAGATTAGAGATGAAACCTGCTCTGATACCATGTGAAAAATATTGAAGAAACAAAGAAGTGTGAAAGAAAGTATTGATGAAAGAATAAAGAAGCTTGTTTTTCACTTTACACATCTTGGGTATATATATACAACATCCTAACGGCTAGGTACAAGTTGATTTCACTTTTCTAACAGCTAGGTACAACACATAACAGCATAGCTTTCAATTTCAAGAACTAGCCGTTATTTCGTCCATTAGTGATTAGCTTACTAGCCGTTATTTCGTCCTTTAGTGGTTAGCTTGATATGGGCTTTGGGCTTGATATGGGTGTACATAGGCCAATCAAAGAGTTATTTGGGTCTTTTATCTTCACCCTCAATCCCTTCATTTTCAACACAGTGAAGCACGGCCAGGTTCTGACTCTGCCCTAACTGACTGCAGAAATCCAAGCCAAGAAGAACACCAGCATTGGCAGGACACACATAATGCAATCTGAGCAGGAGAAGGACATGGACGGCAGGAAGAACTCCAGCAGCAGCAGAACGTCATAACAGATTTGACTTCAACAAGATGATCACGTCAAAGAGAGTCTTGGAATGGAAAGGACACTCCATATGGAAGTCATAATCCTAGAAGGAAACAGCAAGATGAAGTCAGCAGTTGTAGGAAACGAGATAAGATAAGGATAGAAAGGTTTAGTCAAATTAGGAATTCTAGTCTAAGTAGAAATTCAATAAAGATCAAGAATCGTAGTAGGATTAGGAAACAATAGGATAAGGTCTATCTTGATAATGTTTTAGTTGTCTTAGAAAACCTTGTTGACTTACGGAAACATAACCTAAGTGGATGAGGAACCTAAGTACTAGTTGAATTAGGATAAGGCTGTCTAATACTATAAATACAGCCCATTATTTATGAGCAGAAACATATGCTCCGAATTTGTATGCTTTCATTCATTAATCAAGAATCAAGGTTAGCATTCTTGCTTCTATTCTTATTTATATTTTGGTTACCTTTCAAGAGTTGTCTTGAGATAACTTGGGCTTAAGACAAGGTGAAGAGTTGTCTTTCCTTGCTTAAGAGCTTAGGTTGAAGTTAAGAGTTTTCTTCTTCAACCAAGGCAACTTCTGATAGGTTTAAGAGTTGATTTGCCTATCCAACATATCTTTTATTTAGTAGTTAATCATGAAGGACAGCTTAGGGGACGTAAATCTAAGAAAAGAACTCAAGAATCAAACAGGACAGCAAGTTAGGAGAGGTTTTAGAAGTCGTGCTAATCCCTAAGGTGTAGAAAAGTTGGGACAAGAATGGGGACCCCAACAATTTCGGCAGTGCATGGCACAAACTTCCAGGAAAGACTGGAACATCCCCTTAGTCGAGTCTAAGGCTTTGGGTGTGTTGACGAGTCAAGGTTATAAATACAACCCATTATTTGTGAGCAAGGATATATGCTCCAAATTTGTATATTTTCATTCATTAATCAAGAATCAAGGTTAGCATTCTTGTTTGTATTTTGGTTATCTTTTAAGAGTTGTCACTCACGAATTTCTGCCGGCACTGCATAAATGCCCCTGAAGAGACTGCCATACCAGTGGGGATGTTTTTGATTGCTCCCTGCAAGTTTGTCCATGCATTGCTGAACATGCCCAATGCAGCTGCTGCACCCGTGGGGCTGTTCTGGTCACTCCCAGAAATTTTCCTGAGCACTTCCGATCGTGTCCGATGCATCTACCAATCTCTCGAGTACTTTCTGATCGCTCCTGAATGTTCATCCAGTGCATTGCCCAACAAGCTCGAAGCCTCTGCCGTGTCCACGAGCATGTTCCTGTCGTACCAGGAAGTTTGTCCCTTGCACATGTCGAATGCACCCGATGCCTCTGCCGCGCTCACGGGGATGTTCCAGTTGCTTTTGGAAGTTATCCTGCACACTGCCCAACGCACCCAATGCCTCTACTGTGCCCACTTGGATGTTTCGATCGCTACTGGAAGTTCATCCTGTGCACTGCCGAATGCACATGAAGCCGCGTCAGTGCTCACTGGGATGTTCTAGCTGCTTCTGGAAGTTCATCCAGCGCACTGAACACTGGGATGCTCTGGCTGCTTTGGGAAGCCTGTGCCACACCCATGGGGATGTTCTGGTTGCTCCCAAATGTTCATCCCATGCACTACCGAACACGCCAGATGCTGCTTCTGTGCCCACATGGATGTTCCGTTTGCTCCTGAAAGCTTGCCTCGTGCACTTCCCAATGCGGCTCGTTCCTTTGTTGCACCCATGGAGATGTTCTGGTAGCGCCCAGAAGTTCGTCTCGCGCACTGGCTGACATGTCCGAAGCCTCTGCCGCACCCACGGGGATGTTCCGGTCACACCCGGAAGTTTGTCCAGCACACTGCCGAACATGTCTGACACTGCTGCTATGCAAGCAGGAATGTTCTCGTTGCTTCTTGAAGTTTGTCCTGTACACTGCCAAATGCATCCAATGCCTCTGCCGCACCTGCGGGGATGCTCTTGTTGCTCCCAAAAGTTTGTCCTGTGAACTGTCCAACATGCCCGAAGCCTCTGCCGAGGCCACAGTGATGATCCAGTCGCTCCCGGAAGTTCATCCCGCGCACAGCTGTATGCGCCCAATCCGCTGCCATATTCACAGGGATGTTCCGGTCACTCCCAGAAGTTCATACTGTGTACTACCAAATTTTTGAGGACCTTAGGAGGCAAAGGGAGTGTGAGTGAATGCGCGCGAGGCGCCAAGCAGCAAGAGAGGCAGAAACAGGCCAGAATGTGCACGTAACAAGCATGCACGCAGCAAGCAGTGAAGCACGGCCAGGTTCTGACTCAGTCCTAATTGACTGCAGAAATCCAAGCCAATAAGAACACTAGCATTGGCAGGACACGCATGACACAATCCGAGCAGGAGAAGGACATGAACGGCATGAAGAACTCCAGCAGCAGCAGGACGTCATGGCAGGTTTGACTTCAGCATGATGTTCATGTCAAGGAGAAGTCTTGGAATGGAAGGACAAGCCATAATGGAAGTCCTAATCCTTGAAGGAAATGGCAAGATGAAGGTCAACAACTGAAGGAGAGGAGATAAGATAAGGACAGAAAGATTTAGTCAAAGTAGGAATTTTAGTCTAACTAGGAATTCAAGAAAGACCAATAATATAGGATTAGGAAACAGTGGGGTAAGGTCTATCTTGATAATGTTTTAGTTGACTTAGAATACCTTGTTAACTTAGGAAAAACATGTCCTAAGTGGATAAGGAACCTAAGTACTAGTTCAATTAGGATAAGGCTGTCTAAATACTATAAATACAGCACATTATTTGTGAGGAGGGATATGCTCCGAATTTTGTATATTTCTCATTCCTTAACCAAGAATCAAGGTTAGCACTCTCGCTTCCATTCTTGTTTATATTTTGGTTATCTTTTAAGAGTTGTCTTAAGATAACTTGGGCTTAAGACAAGGTGAAGAGTTGTCTTCATTGCTTAAGAGCTTAGGTTGAAGTTAAGAGTTGTCTTCTTCAACCAAGGCAAGTTGTGATAGATTTAAGAATTGTCTTGCCTATCCAACATATCCTTTATATACTAGTTAATCCAGAAGGACAGCTTAGGGGACATAAATCTAAGAAAAGGACTCAAGAATCAAACGGGACAGCAAGTTAGGAAGGTTTTTAGTAGGCGTGCTGACCCCTAAGGTGTAGAAAAGTTGTAGAATCCTGAACACTGCAGAATTCGTCCAATGTGTCTGCTGCGCCCACGGGGATGTTCAAGTCACTCCCAGAAGTTCATCTTGTGCATGGCCCAATGCGTTTGAAGTCCCAGCCGCACCGGCAGAGATGTTTCAGTTGCTCCCAGAAGTTTGTACCATGTACTGGCAAACGTGCCCGACACCTCTGGAACGCTTGCGCAGATGTTCTGGTTGATCCCGGAAGTTCATCCCGAGCACTGCCAAACACATCTGACACCTCTGCTGAGCCCTTTGGGAATTTCCAGTCACTCTCAGAAGTTCATCCCATGCAATGCCGAATGTGCCCAATGGCGCTGCCGAGCCTGCAGGGATTTCTAGTTGCTCCAGAAAATTCATCCTGTGCACAGTCAAACACGCCTGACGCCTCTGCTGTGCCCACAGGGGTGTTTTGGTTGCTCCTTGAAGTTCATCCTACACACTACCCAAAACATCTTAAGCCTTTGTCGTGACTGCAGGGATGTTGCGGTTTCTCCCATAAGTTTTGACCCTTGCATTGTCGAGTGCCCCTACAGTGCTGCCGTGCCCACGGGTATGTTCTGGTCACTTCCAGAAGTTTGTCCTGTGCACTATCCAATGTAACCGAAGCCTCTTCTGTGTACGCAAGGATGTTCTGGTTGCTACCAGAAGTTTGTCCTGAGCATTGCCGAATGCGTTTGATGCATCTGCCACCCCATAGGGATGTTCTGGTTGCTCCAGGAATTTGTCCTGTACACTGCCAAACACGCTCCACGCTGCTGCGTGCCGCAGGGAGCTTCCAGTCACTCCTGGAAGTTCATCCCATGCACTGTCCAATGCGTACGAAGACTCTGCCGTGCCCACAAAGATGTTCCTATCACTCCCACAAGTTCATCCCGTGCACTGCCAAACGCATCCAAAGCCTCTGCCGCACCCACGGGGATGTTCCGGTCACTCCCATAGGTTCACCCCACACACTGCCAAATGTGTCCGATGTCGTTGCCATGCCCGCGGGAATGTTCGGGTCGCTCCCCGAAGTTTATCCTGTGCATTGTCAAATGCACCTGAAGCCTCTACCTCGCTTGCAGGGATGTTCTGGTCATTCTTGAAGTTCATACCGCACACTGCCAAATGCAAATGACACCGCTGCCATGCCTGCAGGGATGTTCCGGTCGCTCCCGAAAGTTCATACCGGACACTACCAAATGCAAATGATATATCTGCCGCACCTGCGGTAATGTTCCAGTCGCTCCCAGAAGTTTGTTCCGAGCACTGCCAAACAAGAATGACACCTCTGCCAAGCCTGTGGGGAACTTTTGCTTGCCCCCTGGAAGTTCACCCCACACAATACCGAATGCCCCCAATGGCGCTGCTGTGCCTGCAGGGATGCTCTGGTCGCACCCGGAAGTTCATTCTGTGCACTGCTGAACACGCCTGACACCTCTGCTGTGCCTGTGGGGATGTTCTAGTCGCTCCTGGAAGAATGTCTCTTGCACTGCCCAATGTGCATGAAGCCAACCCCGCACCCGCTGGGATGTTCCTGTCACTCCGGATGTTCATCCCATACACTGCTGAATGTGTCCGACTCCATTTCTGCACCCACGGGGGTGTTCCAGTTGCTCCCGAAAGTTCGTTCCGAGCACTGCTGAACGAGAATGACACATCTGCCGATCCTGTGGGGAACTTCCAGTCGCTCCTGGAAGTTTATCCCATCCAATACCGAATGCCCCCAATGGCGCTGCTGTGCCCGTGGGGATGTTCCGGTTGCACCCGGAAGTTTATCCTGTGTACTGTCAAATTCGCCCTATGCCTCTACTGTGCCATTGGGGATGTTCCGGTCGCTTTCAAAAGAACATCCCATGCTCTGGCCAACACGCACAAAGCCTACCCCACACCCGTGGGGATGTCCAGTCACTCCCAGAAGTTCATCCTGAGCACTGCCGAACGTGTCCAATGCCTCTGACGAGCCCGTGGGGATATTCCGACCACCCCTAGAAGTTCGTCCCATGGACTACCAAATGCACCCAATGCCACTTACGTGCTCGCAGGGATATTCCGATTGCTCCCAGCAGTTCGTCCTGCATACTGCCAAATGTACCCAAAGCCACTACAGTGCCCACGGGGATGTTCCGGTCGCTTCCCAGTGTTTGTCACCCCTCACTGCCTAATGCACCTGAAGCCTTTGCCATGCCTGCGGGGATGTTCCAGTCACTCTGGGAAGTTTGTCCTGAGCACTGCTGAACATGTCCAAAGCCTCTGCTTAGCCTGCAATGACTCCCGGAACTTCATCCCATTCACTGCAGAATGCACTCAACATGTTTGCCACACCTGCGGGAATGTTCTGATTGCTCCTGAAAGTTCGTCTCATGCACCTGATGCCTCTGCCGTGCCAGCGAGGATGTTCCGCTCACTCCCAGAATTTCATCTTCAGCACTGCCAAATGCGCCCAACGGGTCACTCCCGAAAGTTTGTACCATGCACTGCCAAACATGCCTGATTCCTCTGCTGTGCCTGCGGTGATGTTCCGGTTGCTCCTAAAAGTTCGTCTTGCACACTGTCGAACGCGACCAACGCCTCTGCCACTTCCACAGGGATGTTTCGGTCACACCCTGAAGTTTGTTCCTGCCCTGCCAAACTTGACCGAAGCCTCTGCCACTGCCACAGGTATGTTCCCATCACTCCCAGAAGTCTGTCCTGCACACTGCCAAATGCACCCAAAGCTACTGCCATGCACGCCTGAATGTTCCGGTCACTCACGGAAGTTCATCCCGAGCAGTGCAGAATGTGCCCATGCCTCTGCAGTGCCATGGGGATGTTCCGGTTGCTCCCAGAAGTTTGTCCAGTGCACTGCCAAACAGGCACAACACCTTTGCCACACTGTCGGGGATGCTCTGAGCGCTCCCAGAAGATCGTCCCGGTCACTGCTGGACATGCCTGAATTCTCTGCCGCACCCGCGGGGATGTTCTACTCACTCCCGGAAATTCCTCCTGTGCACTGCCAAACATATGAAGTGCCACTGCCACACCCGCAGGGAGGTTCCGGTCGCTCCCCAAAGCTTGTCTCGTGCACCGCTGATGTGCTTGATACCTCTATCATGCTGGTGGGGATGTTCCGGTCACTCCAGGAAGTTTGTCACACGCACTGCCGAATGCACCTAATGTCATGCCTGCACCCATGGGGATGTTCCTGTTGCTCCCAGAAGATCATCCTGTGCACTACCAAATGCGCCTGATGCCTTTCTCACACCCGCGGGGATGTTCTGGTCCGTCCAAGAAGTTCATCCCACACAAGACCAAACGTGCCTGATGCCTCTGCTGCACCCAAGGGGAAGTTTGTCCCTGCACACTGCCAAACATGCCTGATGCCTCTGCCATGCACACAGTGGTGTTTTGATAGGTCCTAGAAGTTCATCTTGCCCACTGTCGAATGTGCTCAATGCCTCTGCCACTCCCACAGTGATGTTTTGGTCAGTCCCAGAAGTTCACTCCCCACACTGCCCAACATGCCCGATGCCACTGCTGTGCCTGCTGGGATATTCTAGTCGCTCCTGGAAGTTCGTCCCGTGCACTGTAGAACATGCCCAATGCCACTGCCGCACCCGCAGCGATGTTCCAATCTCTCTCCGAAGTTTGACCCACACACTGCTGAATGTGTTTGAAAGCTCTGCTGTGGCCACAGGGATGCTTTGGTCACTCCTTGAAGTTTGTCGCATGCACCACCCAATGTGCCCGAAGCCTCTGCTGTGCCCATGGGGATAATCTGGTCACTCCCAGAAGTTTGTCCTGTGCAGTGCCATGCCTGTGGGGATGTTCCGGTCACTCCTGGAAGTTCGTCCGGCACACTGCCATGCCCGTTGGGATGTTTTGGTAAATCCTGGAAGTTCGTCCCATGCACTACCGAATGCACCCAATGCCTCTTTTGTGCCTACTCGGGATGTTCCAGTCACTCTCAGAAGTTCGTCTTGAGCACTGCCAAATGTGCCTGATGCCTCTGCCGAGCCTGCTAGGATTTTCCGGTCGCTCCTGGAAGTTGGTCCCGCGCTTGGCTCCTCTTTAAATCCTGCAGGGATATTCAGTCACTCATGGAAGTTTGTCCCATGCACTGCTGAACATGGCAGATGTAGCAGCCAGGCCTGCGGGGTAGTTCCAGTCACTCTCTGAAGTCCATTTTGTGCAGTGCCAAATGCACCCGACGTCTCTGCCTCTCCTGCAGTGATGTTCCGGTCGCTCCTGGAAGTTTGTCCCATGCACTGCCCAATGCGCCAAACATTGATGCTGTGCCCACAGGGATATTCCAGTCGCTCCACGAAATTCATCTTGTGCACTGTTGAACGCGCCGGACACCTCTACCATGCCCACGGTGATGTTCTGATTACTCCCGAAGTTCATGCTGTGCACTGCCCATGCACTGTTGAATGCGTGGGACAACTATGCCGCACCCGCGGGGATGTTCTAGTCACTCCACAAAGTTCGTCCTGTGCACTGTCCAATGCGCCTGTAGCCTCTGCCGTGCCTGCGATGATGCTCTGGTCTCTTCTAGAAGTTCATCCCATGCACTGACAAATTGTTGGGGTCCCAATTTTTTTCCCCAACTTTTCTACACCTTAGGGGTCAGCATGCCTACTGGAATCCTTCCTAACTTGCTATCCCATTTGATTCTTGAGTTCTTTTCTTATTTTATATCCCCTAAGCTATCCTTCGGGTTAACTAATATATATAAAGATATGTTTGGATAGGCAAGACTACTCTTAAACCTATCACAACTTGCCTTGGTTGAAGAAGACAACTCTTAACTTCAACCTAAGCTCTTAAGCAAGGAAGACAACTCTTAACCTTAACTTAAGCCCAAGTTATCTCAAGACAACTCTTAAAAGATAACCGAAATATAAACAAGAATGTGAGCAAGAATGCTTACCTTTGATTCTTGATTAATGAATGAGAAAATAACAAAATTCGTAGCTTATGTCCTCCTCACAAATAATGGGCTGTATTTATAGTCCTAAGATAGCATTATCCTAATTTAACTAGTACTTAGGTTCCTTATCCACTTAGGATATGTTTTCCTAAGTCAACAAGCTTTTCTAAGTCAAATAAAACATTATCAAGATAGACCTTATCCTTTGTGTCCTAATCCTACTAGGATTCTTGGTCTTTCTTGAATTCCTACTTAGACTAGAATTCCTACTTTATCTTGTTTTCTACAGCAGCTGCACTTCCTCTTGCCTAATCCTTGTAGGACTAGGACTCTGAATGCATATCCTTCTGCCCTTAGAATTCTTCTTGTCGTGACTATCCTATTGCTACTGGAGCTCATCATGAGTGTCCTACTTCTGATAGAACTCTTCTTGGCATGGATGTCCTGCTGCTGCAGGAACTCTGCCTGGCATGGATGTCCTGCAGCTGCTAGAACTCTGCTTGGCATAAGCGTCTTACTGCTGATAGAGTTCTTCTTGAAGCAACTATCCTTCTTCTGCTGGAACTCTTGTTGGCATGAATGTCCTTCATTGATTAGGAACGCCCAGGCCTCACTGCCCGGGCTGCACACTTGCTGTTGCCAGGCTTGTTTTGCACATTTTCTGGCCCATGCTCTCCTTTGCTGCCCCATTTTCTGCCCATTGCCTTTCCTGCATACTTAGGTTCTCAACACAAATGCTCCCGACGCCGCTGCCGCACATGCTCGGATGTTCCGGTCACTCCCGGAGGTTCATCTCACGCACTGCCGAACGTGCCCAATGCTTTGCTGTGTCCGTGGGGATATTCTGGTCACTCGTGGAAGTTCCTCTTGAGCACTGTAGAATGCACCCCATGCCTCTACCGTGCCTGCATGGATTTGACAGTCACTCCCCTAAGTTTATCCCGTGCACTGCCCAACACACATGACACCTCTGCCGCACCTGCGGGGATGTTCTGGTCACTCTTGGAAGTTCTACCCGCGCACTGCCGAATGTGCCTGACCCCACTTCTGCCCCCTTGGGGATGTTCTAGGCACTCCACGAAGTTTATCCCAAGAACTGCAAAACACGCCCGACGCCTCAGCTGTGCCCACAGGGATGTTTCGGCTGCACCCTGAAATTCGTCCTCGCCCTGCTGAACTTGACCGAAGCCTCTACTGCTGCAGCGCGGATGTTCCAGTCACTTCCGGAAGTTCATCCTGCAAACTGCCAAACGCACCTGAAGCCGCTGCCGTGTATGTACAGATGTTTCAGTCGCCCCTGGAAGTTCGTCCCAAGCAGTGCCAAATGCGTCTAACGCCTCTGCAGAGCCCATGGGGATCTTTCAGTCGCTCCCAGAAGTTTGTCCCAAGCACTGCAGAATGTGCATGACGCAGCTGCCTCAGTGATGTTCTGGTCACTCCCTCAAGTTCCTCCCACGTACTGCCCAACACACCAAAAGTCTCTGTTGTGCCCTGGGGGATGTTCTGGGCACTCCTGGAAGATCATCCCGCACACTGCCAGATACACCCGAATTCTCTGCCGCACCCACAGGGATGTTCTGGTCACTCTCAGATATTCACCCACGTACTGCCAAACATGCCCAGCGCCACTGCCACGCTGGTGGGAATGTTCTGGTTGCTCCCCGAAGTTGATCTCGTGCACTGCCGAATGCGCTTAACACCTCTGCTACACCTGCGTGGATGTTCTGTTCACTCCAAGAAGTTTGTCCTGCACACTGCCGAACGCGCCTAACGATGCATCCGCACCTGCAGCTGGAAGATCATCCCACACACTGCCAAAGTCAAACCTGCCATGACGTCTTGCTGCTGCTGGAGTTCTTCATGCCGTCCATGTCGTTTTCCTTCTTGGATTGCTTCATGTGTGTCCTGCCAATGCTGGTTTTCTTCTTGGCTTGGATTTCTGCAGTCAATTAGGACTTAGTCAGAACCTGGCCGTGTGTCATTGCATGCTACATGCAAACTTGTTGCGTGCACATTCTGGCCTGTTGCTGCCTCTCTTGCTGCTTGGTGCCTCATGCGCATTCGCTCATGCTCTCTTTGCCTTCTAAGGTCCTCAACACAAGCGTGACCAATGCCCCTGCCGCACCCACTGGAATATTCTGGTCGCTCCAGGAAGTTTGTACCGTGTGCTGCCCAATGCACCCGAAGCCTCTGCCACACCCACAAGGATACTCTGGTCGCTCCTGGAAGTTCATCCTGACACTGCCAAACATATCCAATGCTGCTACTGTGCATTGGTAGCCTGCGCCTGCAGGGATGTTCCGGTTGCTCCTAAAAGTTAACCCTAACGCAGCCAAATGTGTCCAATGCCACTACTGTGCCCGCGGGGATGTTCAGGTTGGTCTCCTGAGTTTGTCCCATGTGCTGCCCAAAGCCTCTGCTGCGCCCTCAAGGATGTTCTGGATGCTACCAGAAGTTCATCCTGCGCACTGCCCAACATGCCTGAAGCCTTTGCCGCGTTCGAGGAGATGTTTAGGTTGCTTCTGGAAATTCATCCTGCATACTTCCCAACATGCCAGAAGCCTTAGACTCACCAAGGGAATGTTCCGGTCACTATAGGAAGTTTGTCCTGCACACTGCCGAAGATGCCTGACACCTCTGCCATGCCCATGGGGATCTGCTCTTCGCTCCCAGAGGTTCGTCCTGCACACTGTCAAATAAGCCCAAACCACTACCGTGGCCACTAGGATGTTCCGGTCATTCCCAGCAGTTCATCTTGTGCACTGCTGAATGCACCCAACACATCTGCCACACCTGAAGGGATGTTCCAGATGCTCCCGAAAGTTTGTCCTATGCACTGCCGAACTTGTCCGACAACACCACTGTGCCCATTGGGATGTTCCAGTCACTCCTTGAAGTTCATCCCGCACACTGCTAAATGTGCCAATGCCACATTTGTGCCCGCTGAAATGTTCTGGTCACTCCCGTAAGTTTGTCCTGTGCACTACTGAACGTGCCCGATGCCGCTGTCGCATGCACTAGTTGTTCTGGTTACTCCAGAAAGTTCGTCCCGAGAACTGTGGAACATGCCCGGTGCCTCTGCCGTGCCTACGGAGATGTCCCAATCACTCCCAGAAGTTCATCCCGAGCACTAACGAACTCGTCTGATGCCTATGCTGAGCCAGCGGGGATTTTCCAGTTGCTCCCAGAAGTTCATCCCGTGCACTGACAAACGTGCCTGACGCTGCTGCCACACCCAAGCACTGCCCAACATGTCCGACACCTCTGCCAAGCCCGTGGGGATTTTTTGGTTGCTCTCTGAAGTTTGTCCCACACACTCCCTGAAATTTGTCCTGCACACTGCTGAATTGTTGGGGTCCTGATTTTTTCCCTAACTTTTCTACACCTTAGGGGTCAGCACGGTGACTAAAACCTTCCTAACTCGCTGTCCCATTTGATTCTTAGTCCTTTTCTTATATTTACGTCCGCTAAGTTGTTGTTTGGGTTAACTAATAAATAAAAGGGTATGTTGGATAGGCAAGACAACTCTTAAACCTATGATAACTTGCCTTAGTTGAAGAAGACAACTCTTGACTTCAACCTAAGCTCTTAAGCAAGGAAGACAACTCTTAACCTTGTCTTAAGCCCAAGTTATCTCAAGACAACTCTTAAAAAATATAAACAAGAATGTAAGCAAGAATGCTAACCACTTAGGGACGTGTCTTGCTGCCGAAATAACAAAATTTCTCATTCATTAATGCTAACAAATTTCCACTTGTGGATTAATGAATGAGAAATAACAAAATTCGAAGCATATGAGCTCCTCACAAATAATGGGCTGTATTTATAGTCCTAAGAAGCCTTATCCTAATTTAACTAGTACCTAGGTTCCTTATCCACTTAGGATATGTTTTCCTAGGTTAACAAGCTTTTTTAAGTCAAATAAAACGTTATCAAGATAGACCTTATCAATTGTTTCCTAATCCTACTAGGATTATTGGTCTTTCTTGAATTTCTATTAAGACTAGAATTCCTACTATGACTAAGTCCTTCTGTACCTATCTTATCTTCTTTCCTACAGCTGCTGACTTATTCTTTGTTGTTTCCTTCTTAAATTAGACTTCTTGTTGTGGCATCCTTCCTCTCCAAGACTTCTATTTGGCATGGTCATCTTGCCAGGGTAATCCTGCCAAGACATCCTGCTGCTGCTGGAGTTCTTCACACCGTCACTCTCCTTCTCCTGCTCAGACTGCTTCATGCGTGTCCCGCCAATGTTGGTATTCTTCTTGGCTTTCAATTCTGCAATTGATTAGGACTGAGTCAGAGCCTTGCCGTGCTTCACTGCTTGCTGCGTGCATGCTGGTTGTTCGCACTTGCTGGTCGGTTGCTGCCTCTCTTGTTGCCTGGCGCCTTGCGTGCATTCTCTCATGCTCCCTTTGCCTCCTAAGGTCCTCAACAGTTTGGCAGTCCGCGGGATGAACTTCTAGGAGTGACTAGAGCATTCTTGCAGGCACGGCAGTGGTGTTGTGGTGTTCGATTGTGTGCAAGACAAACTTCTGGGAGCAACCGAAACATCCCTGTGGGTGCAGTAGCAGCGTATGGCGTGTTCGTCAGTGCATGGGACAAACTTCCAGGAGTGATAAGAACATCCCTGTGGGCACAGAAGCGGCATCGGGTGCATTCGGCAGTGCATGGGATGAACTTCTAGGAGTGACCGAAACATCCTTGTCGGGGGTGGTAACGGTGTCAGACATGTTTGGCAGTGCGCGGTACAAACTTTTGGGATTGACCAAAGCATCCTTGTATGCACGCCAGAGGCTTTGGGTCAGTTGGGCAGTTCACAGGATGAATTTGGTGGAGTGACAAGAACATCCCTGCAGGTGCAGCAGAGGTGTCGGACACATTCAGCAGTGTGCAAGAGAAACTTGGGGAAGTGACTGGAACAATGCCACGGGCACAGCACCAGCATCGGTCAAGTTCGGCAGTGCACAAGATGAACTTCCTGGAGCGACAAAACATCCCTATGGGCGCAGAAGCGTCATCGGGTGCATTAGGTAGTGCACGGCATGAACTTCCAAGAGCGACTGGAACATCTCAGCAGGCATAGCAGCAGCATTGGGCACATCGGGCAGTGCGCAGGAGGAACTTTCGGGAGTGACCAGAGCATCTCTGCAGGCACGGCAGAAGTGTCTGACATGTTCGGGCAGTGCGCGGGTCGAACTTCTGGGAGTGATCAGAACATCCCCACGGGCGCAGCAGCGATGTTGGGCACATTTAGTAGTCTGCAGGACCAACTTCTAGGAATGACTAGAACATCCTTGCAGGCGCAGCAGAGGCTTTGGGCTCATTGGGCAGTATGCGGGACAAACTTCCAGGAGCAACCAGACCATCCCCGTGAGTGCAGCAAAGGCGCCAGACTCGTTTGGTAGTATGCAGGATGAACTTCCACAAGCGACTGGAACTTCCCCGTGGGCGTGGTAGAGTCATCGGGAACATTTGACAGTGCATAGGATGAACTTCTGGGAGCAGCTGGAAAACCCCACGGGCTCGACAGTGCACTAGGCGAACTGCCAGGAGAGACCGGAATATCCCCATGGGCATGGCTGAGAAATGGGGTGCATTCTGCAGTGCGTGGGATGAACTTTTGGGACCGTCATACACATTCGGCAGTGTGCTAGATGAACTTCCTGGAGCCACTGGAACATCACCGCGGGCAAGGAAAAGACTTCGGGCACTTTAGGCAGTGTGGGAGACGAACTTCTAGGAGTGACCGGAACATCCCCGAGGGAGTGGAAGTGGCATCAGGCACATTCGGCAATGTGCAGGATGAACTTCCGGGAGCCACCTGTAAATCGTTGCACTTTCGGCATTGGCACTTTCGGCAGTGCTCGGGATGAACTTCCAGGAGCAACTGGAACATCCCTGCAGGAGCAGCAGCAGGTGGGGCACATTCAGCAGTGCACAGGATGAACTTCTAGGAGTGACCAGAACATCCCTGCTGGTGCGATAGACCTGTTGGGCGCATTCGGCAGTGCATGGGCAAACTTAAGGGAGAGACTGACACATCCCCTCGGGCAAGATTGAGGCTTCGAGCACAGTGGGCACTGCATGGGATGAACTTCCGGAAGTGACCGGAACATCTCCATAGGCATGGTAGAGGCTTCGGGCTCATAGTGCAGTGCGTGGGATGAACTTTTGGTAGCAACTGGAACATCTCTGAGGACATGGCAGAGGCATTGGGCACGTTCGGCAGTGCATGGGATGAACTTCCAGGTGCAACTGGAATGCCCTCGTGGGTGCAGCAGAGGCATGGGTCACCTTCGGCCGTGCGTGGCATGAACTTCCGGGAGTGACTGCAAAATTCCCGCGGGCATGGCATAGGCGTCAGGCACCTAGAGCGGTGAACAGGATGAACTTCTAGTAGCGACCAGAACTTGCCTGCAGGCACAGCAGAAGCGTTAGGCGCATTTGACAGTGCACGGGATGAACTTTTGGAAGCAATCCGAAGATCCCCACAGGTGCAGAAAAGACGTTGGTGCATTCAGCAGTGCATGGGAGAAATTTTCGGGAGTGATCAGAAGATCCCCTTGAGCATGGCACGGGCTTCTGGCACGTTGGGCAGTGCAAAGGAGGAACTTTCAGGAGCAACATGAACATCTCTGCAGGCAAGGCAGAGGCTTCGTGTGCATTGGGAAGTGCACTGGAATAGCCCCGCAGGCACGATGGAGGCATTGTTTGAGTTTGGCAGTGCACTCTGAACTTTGGGGAGCAACTGGAACATCCCTTCAGAAGCGGAAGGTTCGAGGGACAAACTTCCGCGAGCAGCCGCAAAATCCCCATGGGCTTGGCAGGGGCATTTGATGCGTTCAACAATACTGGGGACGAACTTTTGGGAGCGACCGTAAAATTCCTGTAGGCTTGGCAGAGGTATCTGATGCATTCTGCAATGCCAGGGACAAATTCCAGGAGTGACCTGAACATTCCTGCAAGCATGGCAAGGCGTAGGGCACGTTTGGCAGTATACAGGATGGACTTCAAGGAGCGACCTGAACATTCCCGCTGGTGTGGCAGTGGCATTGGACACGTTCAGCAATGCACAGAACAAACTTCTGGGAGCAACCGGAACATTCTTGCTGGCGTGGCAGTGGCATTGGGCGCATTTGGCAGGGCGCGGGACAAACTTCCGGGAGCAACAGGAACATCCCCGCAAGTGTGTTTGGCAGTGCACAGGATGAACTTCCGGGTGCGACCAGAACATTCCTGCAGGCATGGCAGAGGCATTGGGAGCTTTCGGCAGTGTACGGGATGAATTTCCACAAAAGACCAGAACATCCATGTGGGCTTACCAGATGTGTTGGGTGCGTTCATGTTGAGGACCTTAGGAGGCAAAGGGAGCGTGAGCGAATGTGCACAAGGTGCCAAGCAGCAAGAGAGGCAGAAACAGGCCAGAGTGTGTGCGCAACAAGCCAGCACGCAGCAACCAGTGAAGCACGGCCAGGTTCTGACTCAGTCGTAATTGATTGCGGAAATCCAAGCCAACAAGAAGACCAGCACTGGCAGGACACGCATGAAGCAATCTGAGCAGGATAAGGAGAGTGATGGCATGAAGAACTCCAGCAGCAGCAGGACATCTTGGTAGGTTTACTTCAGCAAGAGGACCACGCCAAAGAGAAGTCTTGGAGGGGAAGGACACACCACAGCAGAAGTTCTAATCCAAGAAGAAATGGCAAGAAGAAGTTCAGCGGCTATAGGAGAAAAGATAAGGATAGAAAGACTTAGTCAAAATAGGAATTCAAGAAAGACCAAGAATCCTAGTAGGATTAGAAAACAGTAGGATAAGGTCTATCTTGATAATGTTTTAGTTGACTTAGAATGCCTTGTTAACTTAGGAAAACATATCCTAAGTCGATAAGGAACCTAAGTACTAGTTGAATAAGGATAAGGCTATCTAATACTAGAAATATAGCCCATTATTTGTGTGCAGAAACATATGCTCCAAATTTTGTATATATGTCATTCATTAATCTAGAATCAAGGTTAGCATTCTTGCTCCCATTCTTGTTTATATTTCGGTTATCTTTAAGAGTTGTCTTAAACCTATCACAACTTGCCTTTGTTGAAGAAGACAATTCTTGACTTCAACCTAAGCTCTTAAGCAAGGAAGACAACTCTTCACCTTGTCTTAAGCCCAAGTTATCTCAAGACAACTCTTAAAAGATAACCGAAATATAAACAAGAATAGAAGCAAGAATGCTAACCTTGATTCTTGATTAATGAATGAAAATATACAAAATTCGGAGCATATGTTTCTGCTCACAAATAATGGGCTGTATTTATAGTATTAGACATCCTTATTCTAATTCAACTAGTACTTAGGTTCCTTATCCATTTAGGATATGTTTTCCTATGTCAACAAGGTTTTTCTAAGACAAATAAAACATTATCAAGATAGACCTTATCCCAGTGTTTCCTAATTCTACTAGGATTCTTGGTCTTTCTTGATTTTTAACCTAGACTAGAATTCCTACCTTATCTTGTATTCTACAGCTGCTAGACTTTCTCTTGGCTTATCCTTCTAGGACTAGGAATCTCAATGCAAAGCCTTCTGCCCTTAGAATTCTACTTGGTTGGAATTCATCATGCATGTCCTGCTGCTAATAGAACTCTTCTTGGTGTAGATGCTCTGCTGCTGCTGGAATTCTCCTTGGCATGGGTGTCCTGCTGCTGTTGGAACTCTGCTTGGCATAGATGTCCTTCATTAATTAGGATTAAGTCAAATACTGGTCGGGCCTCACCGTTGGGCTGCACACTTGCTGTTGCCACGCTTGTTGTGAACATTTTCTGGCCCATGCTCTTCTTTGTCACTGCTGGGCAGCTGCGTGGGGTGTATTCAGCAGTGCATGGGATGAACTTCTGGGAGTGACCAAAAGATCTCTGGCAGCTTGGCAAAGGCATTGAATGCATTCGGCAGTGCTCGGAACTGACTTCTGGGAGCGACCAGAACATCCCCGCATGCAGCAGAGGCGTCGGGTCTGTTTGGCAGTGAACGGTAATAACTTCTGGGAGAAACCCGAACATCCCTATGAGCACGGCAGCAGCATCAGACACATTTGGTAGTGCACGAGAAGAACTTCCAGGAGCGACTGCAACATCCCTGCAGGCTCGGCAAAGGCATCGGATGCATTCAGCAGTGCTTGGATTGAACTTCCAGGAGCGATAGAAACATCCCCATGGGCGTGGCAGAGGCTTTGGACATGTTCATCAGTTTGCCACACAAACCTCCAGGAGTGATCGGAACATTCTTGCATTTGTGATAGAGGCTTCGGGTGTGTTAGGTAGTGCATGGGATGAACTTCCAAGAGTGATATGAACATCCACGTGGGCATGGCAGAGGCATTGAGCGCGTTCAGCAGTGCACAGGATGAACTTGCAGTATGAACTTCTGGGATCAACCAGAACATCCCTATGGGCGTGGAGGAGGCTTTGGGTGTGTTGGGAAGTGTGGGGGATGAACTTCCCGGACCGACCGGAACATCCCCCCGGGCACAGAAGACGTGTTGGCTGCATTCGGATGTGTGCAGGATGAACTTACGGGAGTTACCAGAACATCCCCACTGGTGTGGCAGCGATTCATGTGAGTTCGGCAGAGACATCGGGTGCATTCCAGGAGGGACCAAAAGATCCCTGCAGGTGCGACAGCAGCATCAGGCACGTTCGGTAGTGTTGGGATGTACTTCAAGGAGCAATTGGAACATCCCCACAGGCATGGAGAGGCGTCGGGCATCTTCAGCAGTGTGCAGGATGAACTTACGAGATCTACCCAAACATTCCTACAGATGCGGCAGCAGCATCGGACACTTTCGGCAGTGAGCGGGATGAACTTTCAGGATCAATGGAAGTATCCTTGTAGGCATGACAGAGGCTTCGGCACATTGGGCAGTGTGCAAGACAAACTTGTGGAATGACCAGAACATCCCCACATCACAGCAGAGGTGTCAGGTGCATTTGGCAGTGTGCAAGAAGAACTTCCAGGAGAGACCAGAACATCCCCCCAGGCATGGCAGAGGCTTTGGGCACATTGGGCAGTGCCGGGACGAATTTCCAGGAGTAACTGGAAAATCTTGCAGGCTCATAAGAGGCATCAGACGAGTTCAGCAGTGCTTAGGATGAACTTCTGGGAGGGAAAGGAACATCCCCGTATGCGCTGCAGTGGCGTTGGGTGCATTGGGTAGTGTGCAGGAGGAACTTCCAGGAGTGACTATAACATACCCGCGGGCATGTTAGAGGCATCTGGCATGTTCGGCAGTGTGCAGGAAGAACTTCAGGAGTGACCAAAGCATCTCTGCAAGCACAACAGCGGTGTCAGACATGTTTGGCAGTGTGCAGGACAAACTTTTGGGGGCAATCAGAACATCCCCACGGGCACAGCAGAGGCTTCGTGCACATTGGGCAGTGCATGGGACAAACTTCTAGGAGCAACTAGAACAACCTCGCAGGTGTGTCTTGGGCATTGGGCCATTTGGCAGCGCGCGGGACAAACTTCCGGGAGCGACTGTAACATTCCCGGTGGTGCAGCAGCTGTATTTGGTGCATTCGGCGGTGCGTGAGATGAACTTCTGGTGGTGAGGGAAAATCCCTGCAAGCTCGGCAGAGGTGTCGAACGTATTGGGCACTGTGTGGGATGAACTTCAAGAAGCAACCGGAACATCCCTGCGGGCATGACAGTGGGTCAGGCGCGTTTGGCAGTATGCAGAATGAGCTTCCGGGAGTGATTGGAACATCCCAGTGGGTGTGGCAGAGGCATTGGGTGTGTTTCTAGGAGCGACCGGAACATCCCCGCAGGCATGGCCGATGCTTCGGGCACATTGGACAGTGCACGGGACTAACTTCTGGGAGCAACCGAAACAACCCAGCGGGCATGGTACAGGTGTTGGTGCTTTCGGCAGTGTGTGGGACAAAATTCTTGGAGCGACTGAAACATCCTCGCAGGTGTGGCAGGTGCTTCTGGCACATTAGCCAGTGCGTGGAGCTGACTACAGTGAGCGACCAAAACATCCCCATGGGAGCAGCAGCAGCTTTGGACACATTCGACAGTGTGTGGGACAAACTTCCAGGAGCAACCAGAACATTCTCACGGGTGTAGCAGCGGCATCAGACATGTTAAGCAGTGCACGAGACGAACTTTGAGGAGAGACCAGAACATCTCTGCTGGCATTTCAGAGGATTCGTGTGCATTGGACAGTGCACAGGATGAACTTTCGTGAGCGACTGGATCATCCCCATGGGCATGGCAGAGGTGTTGGTTGCAATCAGCAGTGCGCGAAATGAACTTCTGGGAGTGACCAGAACTTCCCTGTGGGCACGGCAGTGGCTTTGGTCACATTGGACAGTGCGGGACGAACTTCTGGGAGCCAATGGAACATCCCCACGGGTGTGGCAGCGGCGTCAGATGCATTCGGCAGGGTGCCGGATGAACTTCTAGGAGCGACTGGAACATCCCAGCGGGTGCAGCAGAGGCATTGGACGCATTCAGTAGTATGCAGGATGAACTTTTGGCAGCAACCAGAACATCCCCACAGGCACAGCAGAGGCGTTAGTGTGTAACTCACTCCCGTAGGGGCCAAAGTTGCCTAGCCATGCATGCCCCCTCATCAACACACCTTGTTGGGCCTTGATGGGTGTGTGGGCAAAGCATGATACAAGACCCTCCATTCTCAGGTGACTGGCCACCATTTTCGGTCACCACTCCGGTGGCCCCTCCCTCACCACCCCAAATGTTGCAAAATTGAGCTTTTTAGCAACGGAATTGGGAACCGAGTCCCGTGCTTGGCATTGCCAATGCATGAACCTGTGCCATGAGCTAAAGCGTCAGAAGCACAGGCTAAGGCTGCAGCAAACCTTGCACGATGAGAGGCTCTCTTCCATGGCAACACTTTTGGCTCCAGGGACTGGGCCCCATGCTTGGGCGAGCCAGTGTAGACCTTGTGCACAGTGGATTCCCTACATCATAGTACAAGGACTGCAGAAAAGCATACCTGGGCATGGTGCAATACCCTTGCTGCTGGCAGGCCATGATTGTGTGGGGACTGACCCTGATGCTTGGGTGAGCCAGTGCAGACCTTGTGTGCAGTGCATTCCATAACTCGTAGTACAAGGTATAAAGAAAAGCTTACCTAAGTATGGTGCAATGCCCTCGCTGCCTGGCAGGCCATGATTGTGTGGGGACGAACTTCTGGGAGTGTGGTGAAAAATCCCCAGGGGCTTGGCAGATGCATTGGACGCGTTCGATAGTGTCTGGGATGAACTTCCAGGACAGACTAGAACAGCCCTGTGGGTGCAGCAGTGGCATCGGATGAGTTTGGCAGTGTGCTGCACAAATTTCCAGGAGCGACCAAAACATCCCTGCAGATGCGGCACGGGCATTCAGCATGTTCAGCTGTGCACAGAACGAACTTCTATGAGCGAACGGAACATCCCCACGGGCACAGTACTGGTGTCGGTCATGCTTGACAGTGCTCAGGACGAACTTCTGGGAGTGACCGCATCATCCCAGCGAGTGTGGCAGAGGCTTCTGGCACATTTGGAAGTGTGCAGGATAAACTTCCAGTAGCAACCAGAACATCCACGTGGGCATGGCAGCTGCATCGAACACGTCTGGTAGTGCACGGGATGAACTTCCGGGGAATGGCCGGAACCTCCCCGCAGGTGCAGTAGCGGCATTAGGTGTGTTTGGCAGTGTGTGGGTCGAACTTCCGGTAGCGTTCTGAAAATCTCTTCAGGCTTGGCAGAGGTGTTTGATGCATTCAGCAGTGCTTGAAATGAACTCCTGGGAGTGACCAGATCATCCCCGTGGACTCAGCAGAGGTGTCGCACACGTTCAGCAGTGCTCAGCACAAATTTATGGGAACGACCGGAACATCCCTGCAGGTGCAACAGCACCATTGGGCACGTTTGGCAGTGTACGGGATGAACTTCCAGGATCGACTGAAACATCCCTGTGGGTGTGGCAGAGCTCAGCATTCAGCAGTGCACGGGATGAACTTCTGGGAAGGACCGGAAAATCCACGCAGGCTCGGTTAGGCATCGGATGCATTCAGCAGTGCTCAGGATGAATTTCCAGGAGCGACTGGAACATCCCCATAGGCATGTCAGAGAAGTAGGGCACAATCAACAGTTTGCAGGACGAACTTCTGGGAGCGACCAGAACATTCCAGTGAGCATGCCAACAGCATCGGACTTGTTCGGCAGCGCGTGGGATGAACTTCTGGGAGCGACCGGATAATCCCTACAGGTGCAGCAGAGGCATCAGGCACATTTGGCAGTGTGCAGGACGAACATGGGGGAGAGGCTTCAGGCGTGTTGGGCAGTTTGCAGGACAAACTTCCAGTGCAACTGGAACATCCTTCCAGGTGCGGCAACGGCATTGCGCACGCTTGGCATTGTGCGGGACAAACTACTGGGATCAACTGGAAAATCCCCACGAGCTCAGTCAGACACGTTTGGCAGTGCTGGGGATGAACTTCTGGGAGTGACTGTATCATCTCAGTGAGCGTGGCAGAGGCTTCTGTCACATTTGGAAGTGCACAGGATAAACTTCCAGTTGCAACCAGAACATCCGCGTGGGTGTGGCAGCTGCATTGAACACGTTCGGCAGTGCACGGGATGAACTTCCGGGAGCGGCTGGCACCTCCACACAGGTGCGGCAGCGGCATTAGGCGCGTTTGGCAGTGTGTGGGTTGAACGTCCAGTAGCAGCCTGAAAATCCCTTCAGGCTTGGCAGAGGTGTTTGATGCATCCAGCAGTGCTCGGGATGAACTCCTGGGAGCAACCAGTTCATCCCCATGGACTCAGCAGAGGTGTCGAACACGTTTGGCAGTGCTCAGGACAAAACTTTAGTTCGAGAATGACTGGAACACTCCTGCAGGTGCAGCAGCGGCGCTTCAGTCACATTCGGCATGTGTGCGGGATGAACTTCTGGGGTGACCGGAACATCCCTGCAGGCACATGCGACAGCGGCATTGGCACGTTGGCAAGTGTACAGGTCACACTTCCGAGATCACCTGGAACATCCCTTAGGTGTTTCTGTGGCAGAGTAATAAGGTGCATTCAGCACATTGCAACGGCGCATGAAACTTCTGGGTGAATGGAATGAAAAAAATATACGCAGGCTCGGCTTAGGCATCGGATGCATTAGCAGTGCTTTACCGACAGGATTAATTTCCAGAGAAGCGATTTGAAACATCCCTATCGTGGCGCAGAGTCAGAGAAGTAGGGCACAATCAACAGTTTACAGAACGAACTTCTAGGACTGCGACCATAACATTCCAGTGGGCATGCCAACAGCGCTCGAGACACATTTGGCAGCACATGGGATGAAACTTCTGGGAGCAATCAAAACCGGGAAACATCCCTTAAAGGTGCAGCGAGCAGACGGATATTCAAGGGGGCACATTTGGCCAGTGTGTAGGGACGAAACATTCGGGGGGATACCAAGGCTATTAAGTGCCTTGTGTTGGGCAGTTCGCCAGGCTATGAAATTCCATGTGCAACTAGAACAATTTGTTCCAGGTGCGCCGGCTCCTCTAGTGGCCATTGCGCGCGTTTAGCACTTGCGCAGGATTGAATTTCGGGATCAATATTTTGAAAATCCACCACGGGCTCTTGACTGAAGAAAAGAGTCGACAATGTTGGCAGTCGTCTTGGGGATGAAACTTCTTGGGAGCAACTGGAACATCCGAGCAGGCAAAGCAGAGGCTTGAGCACATTGGGAAGTGTGGGGGGAATGAAAACCTCCGGGTTCGTTAATGTGACCGGAACATCACCGTATGGAGGTTGGCCAGAGGTCTGGGACACATGCGGCAAGGGTGAGGAGAACGGTGGGATGGGGAAGCAAACGAAACATTCCGCCGCAGAAGGGGGCTGTTACTGGGTTAGTGGCTTACTGGCACCATCTTTGGAACACAGTGCAACGGGGACAAATGAGCAGTCGGATTTTTAAGTGACAAAGACACATCAACAGGCACCAGTAGTATTCTCAGTGGCACATCTAGGCAAATGGGGTACTGGGGAATGAACTTCGGGCGTCCTACATACAAGGCAACGGAACATACCGCGCAGGCCAAATGGGCAGAGGCATTTGGGTGCATTCATACAAGTATTACTTCTAGTATATCGAGTAGTGAACCAAAATGTATCTGTCCGCGCAGTAAAACGAACTTACACTCCGCAGCAGAGGCTGATTCTA
>BNST01000839.1:22500-34856 GCA_019650275.1 Xylocarpus granatum | reverse complement strand
GCCTTCTTGACCTGGGTACTCGGGGACCCACGTCCTAATTTAAGGCTAAGTGCACGGGGCCCCTAGGCCGAACCCAGGGACCAAGGGCCAATACCCATGCTGAATTTTCGATTGAACCCCAGAGCGCGTGAATATCACGCACCAAAGGTCTTTTTCGGCCTGGGTTCTCTGGCGACCAGGGCCTTTTTGGCCTGGGTACCCGAGGACCCAGGCTCTAATTTCGGCCTAAGTGCCCGGGGACCTAAGGCCGAACCCGGGCACCAAGGGCCCAATACCCAGGTCGAATTTTCTAATGACCCCAGAGCGCGTGAAATATCACGCACCCAATGGTCTTTTTCGGCCTGGGCTCTCGGCGACCTAGGGCCTTTTCGACCTGGGTACCCGGGGACCCAGGCCCTAATTTCGGCCTAAAGTGCCCGGGGACCTCAAGGCTGAACCCGTGGACCAAGAGCCCAATACCCAGGTCGAATTTTCCAATGACCCCAGAGCGTGTGAATATCACGCACCCAAAGGTCTTTTTCGGCATGGGTTCTCGGCGACCTACGGCCTTTTCGGCCTGGGTACCCAGGGACCCAGGACCTAATTTCGGCCTAAGTGCCCGGGGACCCAAGGTCGAACCCGGGGACCAAGGTCCCAACACCCAAGCCGAATTTTCAAATGACCCCAGAGCGCGTGAATATCACGCACCCAAACGGTCTTTTTTCGACCTCGGTTCGCTGGCGACCCAGGCCCTAATTTTTGGCCTAAATGCCTAGGGACCCAAGGCCGACCCTAGGGACCAAGGCCCCAATACCAAGGCCGAATTTTCCAATGACCCCAGAGCGCGTGAATATCACGCACCCAAAGGTCTTTTTCGGCTTGGGTTCTCAGCGAACCAGGGCCTTTTCGGCCTGGGTACCCAGGGGACCCAGGCCCTAATTTTCGGCCTAAGTGCCCAGGGGACCCAAGGCCAAACTCGGGGACCAAGGCCCAATACCCAAGGCCGAATTTTCCAATGACCCCAGAGCGCGTGAATATCACGCACGCAAAGGTCTTTTTTGGCCTGGCTACTCGGGACGGGACCCAGGTCCTAATTTCGGCCTAAGTGCACGGGGACCCCAAGGCAAACCCAGGGGACCAAGGGCCCAATACCCAGGCCGAAATTTTCCAATGACCCAAGAGCGCGTGAATATCACGCACCCAAAGGTCTTTTTCGGCCTAGGTTCTCGGCGACCCAGGGCCATTTCGGCCTGCGTACCCGTGGACCCAGGTCCTAATTTCAGTCTAAGTGCACGGGGACCCAAGGTCGAACCCGTGGACCAAGGGCCCAATACCCAAGCGAATTTTCCAATGTCCCCAGAGCGCGTGAATATCACGCACCCAAAGGTCTTTTTCGACCTGGGTTCTCGGCGACCCAGGGCCTTTTCGACCTGGGTACCTGGGGACACCAGGCTCCTAATTTCGGCCTAAGTGCCCGGGGACCCAAAGGCGAACCCGGGGACCAAGGGCCCAATACCCAAGGCCGAATTTTCCAATGACCCAGAGCGCGTGAATATCACGCACCCAAAGGTCTTTTTCGGCATGGGTTCTCGGCGACCCGACGGCCTTTTCGACCTGGGTACCCGGGACCCAGGCCCTAATTTTGGCCTAAAGTGCCTGGGGACCCAAGGCCGAACCCGGGGACCAAGGGCCCAATACCCAGGAAAATTTTCCAATGACCCCAAACCGCATGAATATCACGCACCCAAAGGTCTTTTTCGGCCTGGGTTCTCGGCGACCCAGGCCATTTCGACCTGGGGACCCAGGTCCTAATTTTGGCCTAATGCCCGGGGACCCAAGGCCGAAACTGGGGACCAAGGGCCCAATACCCCAGCCAAATTTTCCAATGACCCCAGAGCGCGTGAATATCACACACCCAAAGGTCTTTTCGGCATGGGTTCTCTGGCGACCTACGGCCTTTTCGGCCTGGGTACCCGGGGACCCAGGCCCTAATTTAAGGCTAAGTGAACGGGGCCCCAAGGCCGAACCCAAGGGACCATGGGCCCAACACCCAGGCCGAATTTTCCAAATGACCCAGAGCGCGTGAATATCACGCACCCAACGGTCTTTTTCGACCTAGGTTCGCGGCGACCCAGGCCCTAATTTTGGCCTAAATGCCCGGGGACCTAAGGCCGAAACCGGGGACCAAGGTCCCAATACCAAGGCCAAATTTTCCAATCACCACAGAGCGCGTGAATATCACGCGCCCAAAGGTCTTTTTCAGCTTGGATTCTCGGCGACCCAGGGCCTTTTTGGCCTGGGTACTCGGGGACCCAGGTCCTAATTTATGGCTAAGTGCACGGAGACCCCAAGGCCGAACCCAGGGACCAGAGCGTGTAAGATCACGCACCGAATGGTCTTTTTCGACCTGGGTTCTGCGGCGACCCACGCCTTCATTTTGGCCCTAAATGCCCGGGGACCTAAGGCCGAACCCGGGGACCAAGGCCGAATTTTCCAATGACCCCAGAGCGCGTGAATACCACGCACCCAAAGGTCTTTTTCGACGTTGGCTCTCGGCGACCTACGGCCTTTTCGACCTGGGTACCCGGGGACCCAGGCCCTAATTTAAGGCCTAACTGCACGGAGCCCCAAGGCCGAACCCAGGGACCAGAGCGTGTAAGATCACGCACCGAATGGTCTTTTTCGACATGGGTTTGCGGCGACCCACGCCTTCATTTTGCCCTAAATGCCCGGGGACCTAAGGCCGAACCCGGGGACCAAGGTCGAATTTTCCAATGACCCCAGAGCGCGTGAATATCATGCACCCAAAGGTCTTTTTCGACCTGGGCTCTCGGCGACCCGGGGCCTTTTCGACCTCGGTACCCGAGGACCCAGGCCCTAATTTTGTCTAAAGTGCCCGGGGACCTAGGCCGAAACCGGGGACCAAGGGCCCAATACCCCAGCCAAATTTTCCAATGACCCCAGAGCGCGTGAATATCACGCACCCAAAGGTCTTTTTCGGCCTGGGTTCTCGGCGACCTAGGACCTTTTCGGCCTGGGTACCCGACGACCCAGGTCCTAATTTCGGCCAAAGTGCCCGGGGACCCAAGGTCGAACCCGGGGACCAAGGGCCCCAACACCCAGGCCGAATTTTCAAATGACCCCAGAGCGCGTGAATATCACGCACCCAAAGGTCTTTTTCGGCTGGGTTCTCGGCGACCCAGGGCCATTTTCGGCCGGGGACCCAGGCCCTAATTTTGGCCTAAGTGCCCGGGGACCCAAGGCCGAACCCGGGGACCAAGGGCCCAATACCAGGCCGAATTTTGCAATGACCCCAGAGCGCGTGAATATCACGCACCCAAAGGTCTTTTTCGGCTTGGTTCTCGGCGACCCAGGGCCATTTCGGCCTGGGTACTCGGGACCCAGGTCCTAATTTCGGCCTAAGTGCCCGGGGACCCAAGGCCCAACCCGGGGACCAAGGGCCCAATACCCAAGCCAAATTTTCCAATGACCCCAGAGCGCGTGAATATCACGCACCCAAAGGTCTTTTTCGGCCTGGGTTCTCGGCGACCCAGGGCCATTTCGGCCTGGGTACCCGGGGACCCAGGTCCTAATTTCGGCCTAAGTGCACGGGGACCCAAGGCCGAACCTGGGGACCAAGGGCCCAATACCCAGGCCGAATTTTCCAATGACCCCAGAGCGCGTGAATATCACGCACCCAAAGGTCTTTTTCGGCCTGGGTTCTCGGCGACCCAGGCCATTTTCGGCCCTGGGTACCCGGGGACCCAGGTCCTAATTTCGGCCTAAGTGCCCGGGGACCCAAGGCCGAACTCGGGGACCAAGGGCCCAATACCCAGGCCGAATTTTCCAATGACCCCAGAGCGCGTGAATATCACGCACCCAAAGGTCTTTTTCGGCCTGGGTTCTCGGCGACCCAGGGCCATTTCGGCCTGGGTACCCGGGGACCCAGGTCCTAATTTCGGCCTAAGTGCCCGGGGACCCAAGGCCGAACCCGGGGACCAAGGGCCCAATACCCAGGCCGAATTTTCCAATGACCCCAGAGCGCGTGAATATCACGCACCCAAAGGTCTTTTTCGGCCTGGGTTCTCGGCGACCCAGGGCCATTTCGGCCTGGGTACCCGGGACCCAGGTCCTAATTTCGGCCTAAGTGCACGGGGACCCAAGGCCGAACCCGGGGACCAAGGGCCCAATACCCAGGCGAATTTTCCAATGACCCCAGAGCGCGTGAATATCACGCACCCAAAGGTCTTTTTCGGCCTGGGTTCTCGGCGACCCAGGCCATTTCGGCCTGGGTACCCGGGGACCCAGGTCCTAATTTCGGCCTAAGTGCCCGGGGACCCAAGGTCGAACCCGGGGACCAAGGGCCCAACACCCAGGCCGAATTTTCCAATGACCCCAGAGCGCGTGAATATCACGCACCCAAAGGTCTTTTTTCGGCCTGGGTTCTCGGCGACCCAGGCCATTTCGGCCTGGGTACTCGGGGACCCAGGTCCTAATTTCTGCCTAAGTGCCCGGGGACCCAAGGCCGAACCCGGGGACCAAGGGCCCAATACCCAGGCCGAATTTTCCAATGACCCCAGAGCACGTGAATATCACGCACCCAAAGGTCTTTTTTCGGCCTGGGTTCTCGGCGACCCAGGCCATTTCGGCCTGGGTACCCGGGGACCCAGGTCCTAATTTCGGCCTAAGTGCACGGGGACCCAAGGCCGAACCCGGGGACCAAGGGCCCAATACCCAGGCCGAATTTTCCAATGACCCCAGAGCGCGTGAATATCACGCACCCAAAGGTCTTTTTCGGCCTGGGTTCTCGGCGACCCAGGGCCATTTTGGCCTGGGTACCCGGGGACCCAGGTCCTAATTTAGGCCTAAGTGCACGGGGACCCAAGGCCGAACCCTGGGGACCAAGGGCCCAATACCCAGGCCGAATTTTCCAATGACCCCAGAGCGCGTGAATATCACGCACCCAAAGGTCTTTTTCGGCCTGGGTTCTCGGCGACCCAGGGCCATTTTCGGCCTGGGTACCCGGGGACCCAGGTCCTAATTTCGGCCTAAGTGCCCGGGGACCCAAGGCCGAACCCGGGGACCAAGGGCCCAATACCCAGGCCGAATTTTCCAATGACCCCAGAGCGCGTGAATATCACGCACCCAAAGGTCTTTTTCGGCCTGGGTTCTCGGCGACCCAGGGCCATTTTCGGCCTGGGTACCCGAGGGACCCAGGTCCTAATTTCGGCCTAAGTGCACGGGGACCCAAGGTCGAACCCGGGGACCAAGGGCCCAATACCCAGGCCGAATTTTCCAATGACCCCAGAGCGCGTGAATATCACGCACCCAAAGGTCTTTTTCGGCCTGGGTTCTCGGCGACCCAGGGCCATTTCGGCCTGGGTACCGGGGGACCCAGGTCCTATTTTTGGCCTGGGTACCCGGGACCAGTCCAAATTGGCTAAGTGCCGGGACCCAAGGCCGAACCCGGGGACCAAGGGCCCAACACCCAGGCCGAATTTTCCAATCGACCCCAGAGCGCGTGAATATCACGCACCCAAAGGTCTTTTTCGGCCTGGGTTCTCGGCGACCCAGGGCCATTTCGGCCTGGGTACCCGGGGACCCAGGTCCTAATTTCGGCCTAAGTGCCCGGGGACCCAAGGCCGAACTCGGGGACCAAGGGCCCAATACCCAGGCCGAATTTTCCAATGACCCCAGAGCGCGTGAATATCACGCACCCAAAAGGTCTTTTTCGGCTTGGGTTCTCGGCAACCTAGGGCCATTTTCGGCCTGGGTACCCGGGACCCAGGTCCTAATTTCGGCCTAAGTGCCCGGGGACCCAAGGTCGAACCCGGGGACCAAGGGCCCCAATACCCAGGCGAATTTTCCAATGACCCCAGAGCGCGTGAATATCACGCACCCAAAGGTCTTTTTCGGCCTGGGTCTCGGCGACCCAGGCCTTTTCGGCCTGGGTACCCGGGGACCCAGGTCCCTAATTTCGGCCTAAGTGCCCGGGGACCCAAGGTCGAACCCGGGGACCAAGGGCCCAATACCCAGGCTGAATTTTCCAATGACCCCAGAGCGCGTGAATATCACGCACCCAAAGGTCTTTTTCGGCCTGGGTTCTCGGCGACCTAGGGCCATTTCGGCCTGGGTACCCGGGGACCCAGGTCCTAATTTCGGCCTAAGTGCCCGGGACCCAAGGCGAACCCGGGGACCAAGGGCCCAATACCCAGGCAAATTTTCCAATGACCCCAGAGCGCATGAATATCACGCACCCAAAGGTCTTTTTCGGCCTGGGTTCTCGGCGACCCAGGCCCATTAGGACTGGGTACCCGGGGACCCATGTCCTAATTTCGTCCTAAGTGCACGGGGACCAAGGCCGAACCCGGGCACCAAGGGCCCAATACCCAGGCGAATTTTCCAATGACCCCAGAGCGCGTGAATATCACACACCCAGAGGTCTTTTTCGACCTTGGTTCTCAGTGACCCAGGGCCATTTCGACCTGCGTACCCGGGGACCCAGGTCCTAATTTCGGCCTAAGTGCCCGGGGACCCATAGGGACCCTGGGGACCAATGACCAAAGCCGAATTTTCCAACGACCCCAGAGCGCGTGAATATCACGCGACCAGAGGTCCTTTTCGGCCTGGGTTCTCGGGGACCCAGGGTCTTTTCGGCTTGGGTACCCGAGGGACCCAGATACAAATTTCAGCCTAAGTGCCCGGGGACCCAAGGCCGAACACGAGGACCAAGGGCCCAATACCCATGCCGAATTTTAGAACGACCCCAAAACGCGTGAATATCACGCGCCTAGAGGTCTTTTTCCACCTATGTTCTCGGGGACCCAAGGCCTTTTCAGCATGGCTACACGGGGACCCTAGGTCCTAATTTCAGCCTGGGTGCCCAGAGACCTAGGTTCTAATTTCGGCCTAAGTGGTCGGTGACCCACGGTCGAACCGAGGACCAAGGGACCAATAACCAGGCCGAATTTTCCTACGACCCCAGAGCTCGTGACTATCACGCTCCTGGAGGTCTTTTCCAGCGCAGATTCTTGGGGACCAAGGTCCTAATTTCGGCGTAAGGGCCCGAACCTAGGGCCGAACCCGAGGACCAAGGGCCCAATACCCTGGCTGAATTTTCCAACGACACCAGGGCACGTGAATATCAGTGCCCAGAGCCCTTTTTCGACCTATGTTCTCAGGGGCCCAGGGCCTTTTCAGCATGGGTACCTAAGGACCTAGGTCCTAATTTCAGCCTGGGTGCTTGGGGACCTAAGGCCAAACTCAGGGACCCAGGGCCCAGTACCCAAGTCAAATTTTCCAACGACCCCTAGGGCGCGTGAATATCACGCGCCCAAAGTTCTTTTTCGGCCTTGGTTCTGAAGAACCTAGGGCCTTTTCTACCTAGGTACCCTGGGACCCAGGTCCTAATTTTGGCCTAAGTGCCCGGGGACACAAGGCCCAATACCCAGGCCGAATTTTCGAACGACCCCAAGGCATGTGAATATTATGTGCCCAGAGGTGTTTTTCGACAGAGTTCTCGGCGACCCGAGGGCCTTTTCGACTGGGTACCTAGGGACCTAGGTCCTAATTTCGACCTAGGTGCTTGGGGACCTAGGGCCGAACTCGAGGACCCAGGGCCCAATACCCAGCCGAATTTTCCAACGACCCCAGGGCGTAAATATCATGCGCCCATATGTCTTTTTCGGCCTTGGTTCTCGGGACCCAGGGGCTTTTCGATCTGGCTACCTAGGGACCCCAGTACTAATTTTGCCCAAAGTGCCCGCGGACCCAGGGCCCAATACCCTGAGCAAATTTTCCAACAACCCGAGGGCTCGTGAATATCACGCGTCCAAAGGTCTTTTTTGCTCTGGGTTCTCGGGGACCTAGGTCCTAATTTCGACCTAAGTGCCCGGAGACCCAAGGGCCGAACCCGGGGACCAATGGGCCAAATACCCAGGCTGAATTTTCAAATGACCCCAGAGCTCGTGAATATCAAGCACATTGAGGTCCTTTTCGGCCTGGGTTCTCGGAGACCCATGGCTTTTTTGGGCCTGGGTTTCCGAGGACCCCGGTCCTAATTTCGGCTAAGTGCCCAGAGACCTAGGGCCCAATACCTCAACCGAATTTTCCAACGACCCCAAAGCGTATGGATATCACCCGCCCAGAGGTCTTTTTTTACCTATGTTCTCGGGGGCCCAGGGCCTTTTCGGCCTGGGTGCTTGGGGACCTAGGGCCGAACTCGGGGACAAAGGGCCCAATACCCAAGCTAAATTTTCCAACGACCTCACGTGCCCAGAGGTATTTTTCGACTTTTGTTCTTAGAGGACCTAGGGCCGAACTGGGGGCCCAGGGCCTTTTCAGCATGGGTTCCCAGGGACCCCAGTCCCAATTTCGACCTGGGTACCTGCGGACCTAGGGCTGAACTCTGGGGACCCAAGGCCCAATACCCAAGCCGAATTTTCGAACGACCCCAGGGCGTGTAAATATCACGCGCCCAGAGGTTTTTTTCGACCTGGGTTCTCAGGAACCAGGGCCTTTTCGGCCTGGGTACTCGGCGACCCCGGTCCTAATTTTGTCCTAAGTGCCCGCGGACCCAGGGCCCAATACCCTGGCGAATTTTCCAACGACCACAGGCGCGTGAATGTCACGCGTCCAGAGGTCTTTTTTGGCCTATGTTCTCGGGGACCCAGGTCTTAATTTCAGCCTGGGTACCTGGGGACCTAGGGCCAAACCCGAGGACCAAGGGCCCAATACCCAGGCCGAATTTTCCAACCACCCTAAAGCTCGTGAATATCACACACCCTGAGGTCTTTTTTGGCCTGGGTTCTCGGGGACCCAAGGCCTTTTCAGCTGGGTACCCGAGGACCAAGGTCCTAATTTCAACCTAGGTGCCCAGGACCAATGGCCTAATGCCAAGGCCGAATTTTCCAACGACCCTCGAGCGCATGACTATCAGGAGCCCAGAGGTCTTTTTGGGCTGGGTTCTCGGGAACCCAGGTCCTTTTTGCCTGGGTATCCGAGGACCCAGGTTAATCAGCCCCAGGTTAAACTCAGCGACCCAGGGCCCAATACATAGGCCGAATTTTCCAACGACCCTAGGGCGCGTGAATATCACGCGTGGGGAGGTCTCTTTCAGCTTGGGTTCTTGGAGACCCAGGGTATTATGCCCCGCCCGAATTTTCCAACGACCCTAGGGCGTATGAATATCATGCGCCCAGTGGTCTTTTTTTGGCCTAGGTTCTCGGGGACCCAGGTCCTAATTTTCCAACTACTCCAAAGGCGCATGAATATCACGCACCCAGAGGTCTTTTTCACCCTAGGTACTCGGGACCCTAGGGCCTTTTCTGCTTAGGTTCCCAAGGACCCAAGTCCCAATTTCAGCCTGGGTACCCATAATTTCGACAGTCGTATCTACTGTGATAAGAAAGCGCTCTTAGTTCAGTTCGATAGAACGTGGGTCTCCAAAACTCGACCTCGTAGGTTCAAATCCTTAAAATTGTTAAGACTATATTGTTATTGTACGACCAACCAATTCCTTAAAATGAAAGGATTCGAACAAAAAAACCTTTTCTACAACCATGAAAAGGGGCTATGGAAAGGGCTATCTAGATTTCACATCTAATAGAATTGTCGGTGATAGGTCTCAATCTTCTGCAAAGAATGCAAGATAAGAATGGAAAAATAAACGAGCAAAGAAAAATAAACGAGCTAAAATTATTCGTGTTCTACTCAAGGTGAAAATAAACTGCATACCATAATAAATGAATTTCTCCCTTATCCCCTAAGCTCACACATCCTTATTTATAATTATTTTAAAAACTGAAAATAACAAAAAAGATCCACTAACTAAAAGTGAAAAGACTCCTTAACAAATTTTACTTGTCCATTAACAATCATCATGTGCGAACGTGTCCTAATTACTACAATATCGATAATTAGGTCTTCGTTTACAACGTGATCTATCAGTGGGAATATGATAATCTCTTTCATGAATTATTCTAACTATAACCCAATTCGTTGGACTTATACTTTACCAGATCTTCAGTTTCTAGTCTAAAGCTAGTAATGGAAAGAAACCCTATACTACACTACAGGAGAGTCATTTTTTATTGAATGGCACATGGTCCTGCATTGACAAGCCAAAAAAAAAGTGATTGAAATTGCATTGCTGTGTCAGAAGAAAGATAGCTATACTGATTCTAAAGACACCCTCGGTACCATTATTTAGGATCTCACAAAGATTCAATCTCAGTGAATTTTCATTTACAGATCCTATCTTTCACAAAATCGATCCCCTTTTTACTGTATGTGGAGCACAGCATGTCTGGAAGCACAGGAGAACGATCTTTTGCTGATATTATTACTTGGATTCGATATTGGGTCATTCATAGCAAACCTATACCCTCCCTATTTACTCGACGAATTAAGGGGTTGGTTATTTGCCAGCATGGGTTTAGCTTCCTCTTCTGGTATAGGAAAAAAAAACCTCGGCCAAACAATTATTTTACAAAAAGTCGACGAGGAATTCCATTAATAACTGGCCGTTTTGATCCTTTGGCACAACTCGATTCATTTAGTAGATCTTTTTATTATTATTAGGAGTCCCCCCTGTTAGTAAGCTTAGATCGAACATATCCAATCCAATTTTTATTACACTGCAATGGTTGGCTATTCATGGACTAGCTGTACCTACCCTTTCTTTTTTTGGGGTCAATATCAGCAATGCAGTTCCTCCAACCAACGAGAAACCTAATCCAAATTATAGATCTAGGACACAATCAAACCCAAACAAACAAAATGTTGAATTGTGAATCGTACTAGTCTCTACTGGGGGTTCTTATCCTATATATGACGAGCTGAACTAGCTGTTTTCTTTTATAATTATTTCGAAAATGAAAATCTTTCATCTCTTCATCCCAGTCTCGAAATAGGCTGTGTCGAGACTGCAATTGTTGCTTTCGGATTCTTTCCCCAGCCGGTTGCCCCTGTGTGGGAGGGGTAAAGCTTGGAGACTTCTCATTTGTGGGGAATCAAACTATCACACAACTTGCATTCCGGTTCTACATATCGAATTGGAGAGTTCCGGTTTTATAAGGATTCCCTATTGCTGGCATAGCAAGAACTACATAACCCATAGTTGCACGGAAATTGCCTACGGACAAACGGCTATTGGTCCAATTAATTAAAAAAAATTTTACTAACGAGATGGCTATAAAAAATTCTCCTTATCTTTTTTCAGCCTTCTCTACGCCTTCAACAATAAGATTTCAAAAGACGATTCTTTCTCCACTACTTCCTGACGAATGATTGATAGGAACGGATTGCCTGGGCTTCCCTGCATCCGATGGACTCATACCTCCCAGCCCTGTCTCCAGGATCTCATTCAATAGATCTAACCTATTTATTTCTAGGATAGATAGAGGAGTTCATCCCCCGCTTCCTTTGCTCCACTGGCACCAAAGATCAAGAATTCAAAATAGAAAGAAAGATTGGTTGGTGGGCTTTATGTTAAGCCCTCCTATCACTTAAAGGCAGATAGCGGAAAGGTGAGCAGCTATAGCTTCATTGTTCATCTTCCCCTCGCTACCAGATGAGTGAACTCTACCCGCCTATGCTGGACGGGATTGGATTCAATCCACCCTCAGGCCTTAGAGGAGCATATATTGAGATAGGATAGAATGCCATCCCTCCCTAAAAAACCGGATTGCTTTGGGAGAATAGGTAGGCCTTGTTAGCGGCACATCATCAGGAGTGGATTCAATCAATGGATTTCCCTTGCCTCCTAGATCCACTGGGTGAGTGGAAGACATTGAGAAGGGTTTCACATCCCTTGAAGTTGAGGTTTAAAACTTGGTTGCGCTCCCCCGATTGACAGATTCCTGGAAAAAAACAACGACTTGAGGCAGAGGATTGTACCTGGAAATGGAAACTCTGCCCCCCTCACATCTACTCTATTTTGAATTAGGGGCTAGACTCTTTCTCTCTTTACCGCCTGTGTCTATCTCCTGTCAAGTGTGCTCCCTGCCACGCTACTCTCACAGCAACTGTAACTGTGTGACTAACCACAGACAACAGTACCAGTTCGTGCATCAATGGTTCAAGTGCAGTGCCCAGAAACGGTTCAAAGATCTATGGCGACATAAATTTCCCAAATCTATGGGAAGTCTATTCAAAATAATCATCAAGTAAGTGGCCTTAGTTTCATAACCTAAAGCACCGGTCTTCTTATCAACAACAGCAGAACCAATCCTATGGGAGTATCTTATCTTGGGTTCTCCTCTATGATTTACTTGGGTGCGTATACTTTTGATTCTCTCTGGAGACATGGCTATCGTATGTCCACAGCGTTACAACTCGAGTTTTGCTCCGCATCAAACAACTCATCACGTGGGTAT
>BNST01000839.1:0-17500 GCA_019650275.1 Xylocarpus granatum | reverse complement strand
GTTTCGGGTCCATGGGTCTGAATTCGGGTCGGGTTGACCCGGCTGGAGGTTGAAGAAGACCCTTACCAGTGGATGACTTGTCGGTTGTCTTTAATATATATGGATGACATGTCATACGGTTTTCTTTAGTATTTGAAAAATATATTAAAATGGGCTGGATTCGAACCCAGGCCCATACATAACAAACTTTAACCACTGGGCCATGACCATATTTATGTTATTTAGACACATTTAATATTTTTTATGTGTTTTTAATGTTAATATTAAGTGAATAAAAAAAAAGTCCATTATTAAATTTGTGATTTGTATTTAAAATATATTTTGTATAAATATTTTAATACAATCAAATTTATTAATAATTTAATTTATTTTTAATTAAATTATCTTGTATAATTTAAATGTTTGAATTTATGCATATTATTTATGTCATGTTATATGCATAATTTGGATTTAATTATTTTAAGCATATATTTTGTGTTTTATGATGTAATAAAATAATTTGCTGAGTTTATGTATTTTATATTTTTATGCATACATTTTAGAGACGGTAAATAGTATAGTATGCAAATACATTAAAAAAAAATACATAAAATTTAAGTAAATAGAAAAATGCCATATTGAAGTATTATTGTTAGGTATAGTTGCAGTATTTTATTTGCTTATAATTACATGTTTGGAAAATTCTGTCTAAGGAGGTTGGGTTTTAAGTGGGACCGCTTGTGACCCCTCCAATCTTTCCTGGGAATTGACCTACTGTGATTGTTAGCTAAATATATTACTCTCTATTACCTATACAATAAATATAGAAATATTTTGGATAAAATTTCTATAAGGCATATATATTTATTGAAATGTCTTAGTGATCCATAAAAAGTTTAAAATATTAGGGAGTAGCCACAGCATCCCTAAGTTAGATAAAACTTTATATTGTGTAAGGATCACATATAATTTAAGACATTAATTGTAATTGATCATATTAGATGTGATAAATTTTATCCCACAGGAATTTTTATTACGTTTATATGATTAATTAGGATAAAATATTATATTATTTTTCTTAATTTACCCACAGGAGTTAAGAAATTAGAGATAATATAATAGTTTTATCATTAAGATATGTGAATCTATTTGAATAAAATATTTAACCCACAGGTAGTATTTTATGTCATGCGATTCATATTTTATGCATATTTTATATTGATAAAATATGATAATGTTTAAGCCTCAATAAAATTCATCATAAGTATGTATTTTTGCAGCATCACAACCTACAAATATATCTGATATCAACTTAGATGTTCCTGAACTAGTAGGAGATAATTATAAGACATGGAAAGAGAAAATATTGTTGTATTTAGGGTGGCAGGATATAGATTATGCTATACGGAAAGATGAACCATCACCTATTACTGATGCTAGCACTCCAGCACAAATTAAGCTTTATGAACGTTGGGAGCGATCTAATCGTCTTAGTGTAATGTTCATAAAGACTAAAATTTCTGCTAGTATACGTGGTTCAGTCGCTCAGCATGATGATGTTCGTGCTTTGATGAAGGCTATTGATGAACAATTTGAGTCATCAGATAAAGCACTAGCCAGTACCCTTATTATGCAATTCTCTTCCATGAAACTTACCACCATCACTGGTGTGCGAGAGCACATCATGAAGATAAGAGATATTGCGGCTCAATTGAAAACTCTGGACGTGACAATGTCTGAACCTTTCCTTGTGCACTATATTTTGAATTCACTTCCTCAACCATATGGACCCTTTAAAATTTCTTATAACACACATAAAGATAAATGGTCTATTAATGAATTGATGACCATGTGTGTTCAAGAAGAGGGAAGGTTAATTGCAGAAATGGGAGTAAACATTCAAAGTGCACATTTGGCAACAAAAGGGAAAGATTAAGAAGAAAGGGAAAAGCAAAATACCTGTCCAAGCTGAAATAAAGAAAGAATCCAAATGTTTCTTTTGTAAGAAAAAGGGGCATATAAAGAAGGATTGTATCAAGTTTCAGCAATGGCTTGTTAAGAAAGGTATTTCTTTTTCTTTTGTAAGTTATGAATCTAATATGACTGAAGTTTGTCATAACACATGGTGGATTGACTCTGGTTCTACAATCCATATTACGAATGTTTTGCAGGGTTTGCAAAACCTAAGGAAACCAGTGGGAGCTGAGCGTTTTATCTATTCTGGAAATAAGATAAGCTCAACTGTAGAGGCTATTGGGACATGCAGTTTAGTTCTCAATAGTGGTTTTGTAATGAATCTGGAAAAGACCTTTTATATTCCTAATTTTTCTAGAAACTTAATTTCTATTTCTAGACTTGTACCCTATGGATATTCCTTCAACTTTTCGGATACTTTTATGAAAATTTTTTATAAATCAAATCTTGTTGGAAGTGGTACATTGTCTGATGGTCTTTTTCATATTAATTTACAAAATAATGCTTGTTATAATACAATGCATACTCATGCTGGTGTTAAAAGAAATGTTATGAATGAAAATTCCTCTATGTTGTGGCATCGGAGATTAGGACATATCTCCATAGAAAGAATCAAACGGTTAGTAAATGATAAAGTACTTAGTGCTTTAGATTTTACTGATTTTGAGACTTGTGTGGACTGTATAAAGGGTAAGCAGACCAACAAGTCAAAGAAAGGTGCCAAGAGGAGTTCAGACTTATTAGAAATCATACATACAGACATTTGTAGTATCAATATAGACTCATATAGTTATAAGTATTTTATCACTTTTATTGATGATTATTCACGATTTATGTATCTCTACTTGTTGAATACTAAGGATGAAGCATTACATGCTTTTAAAATATTCAAAACTGAAGTAGAGAAACAATGTGGTAAGCAAATAAAAATCGTGAGATCAGATAGAGGTGGTGAATACTATGGTAAATACACAGAAAATGGACAAGCACTTGGGCCATTTGCGAGATTTCTTCAAGAGCATGGGATTATTGCCCAATATACTATGCCTGGTTCTCCAGACCAAAATGGTGTAGCAGAAAGAAGAAATCGAACATTATTGGATATGGTACGGAGTATGCTTAACAACTCCAAACTTCCTAAGTCCTTGTGGACAGAAGCTCTTAAGACAGCTGTGTACATATTAAACCGGGTTCCAACTAAGGCTGTTTCAAAAACACCATTTGAGTTATGGAAAGGATGGAAACCGAGTTTGCAACATGTACGCATTTGGGGTTGTCCTTCTGAAATAAGAGTTTACAATCCACAAGAAAAGAAATTGGATCCTAGAACCATAAGTGGATATTTCGTTGGATATTCAGAAAGGTCTAAAGGATACAAATTTTATTGTCCATCATATCACATTAAGTTTGTGGAATCAAGAAATGCTAAGTTTCTTGAGAATGACTTGATCAGTGGGAGGGATCAATCCCAGAACATAGTTTCTGAGAATGATCATTCAGAACCGTCTACTTCAAGTACTAAAATGATCCGGTGCGAGAGGGGAATCCCATAGCTCCTGGATAGAAAATAGAAACATATACTAAAATACTTAAGTATTCTAAATGCCAATAGCGACTCTAAAGATGCAATAAATGGGCTTCTTTTATTGGACTGACTCATCTAACGCATTCAAGGAATGCCTGTATCGAGATTGTAGTTCCTGGATTCTAACTCGTTGTTAGTGCCTGAGTTGTTAGTTCTAGTTCTTTCTGTTCCGTCGTTGGCCCCTGTTCTGTTTTTGTTTCCTTGAGCTAGGCAAAGCAAGGACGCCTAGTTGCTATAGTCGTTGTTTTTGTTCTTATTGAGGCGGGGAAGAGGACAAAGAATAGCTAGGCCCTGCCCTCCCTACCAAATCTTTCTAACTAACCACTTTGAGAGTCACCGGTGCGAGTGCTATAGAATAAGAATAAGTTGTTGTGCACGAATAAGCTCTTTGCGAAAGAATAGCTCCTGTTGGTTCAGTCAGGTAATCAGTAACCGTTGCTTCTCCTGTTGATTATGCCTGATCTGATGGAGGAAGAACCGCGGCTATTGAATCTGCTGCTCTGGTCGCTGTTCTGTTACCCGGTCTTGGTGGTTTAGTTATAGGGGGTGTCGTAGCTGTAAACTCTTTTTTCTCTCTGGGAATCATAGAAAGAATCTCTTGTCGGGTACAGCCGCGATTAGTTGTGAATTAGCTTGGAGCTTTCTGCTTGTAGCTTCCAGCTGCCGAAAGCTGAAGCTAGGCAAGTTAGTAGGCGACCGGTGGTCGTAGAGAATTTCCTTTCAGTAAGCGATTTAGGGCAGTCCAATTCCGTTCAAGCGCTCCTTTAAGCGGGAAAACTCTAAAGTGAAGCAGGTCAGTTTGTTTTCACAGCCATAGCACAGTTCGTCGGGCGGTTTATAGGGCTTTTGTTGCTCTAAGGTTAAGCGGATCAGAGTCAATTCTGTCTTTTCGGCACTTTCGAATGATTGTGTTTAACACCCTAACTATTCTGTGAAAGGGGATTCATATTACTGTTGAGCTGACTACACTCATTTGTCAGTTAGCGAGTGTAGGTCAAGCGAGGAAAGAAAGAAGAGTTCCGGTACAACCAGACGAAATAATCACTAAGCCGTATCAGCCAGACTAGGCAAGAAGAGTGCCAGATCATCCGGGCACAGAAAGTATACCAACTGTAGATGCAATCTTAGATGCATTCTAGGATGAAGGAATAATCGATCTTCCCCACCTCGACTCTCACTCAACCGGTTTCGTCAAAAGAAAAAAGGAAAAGCACCTATCCGGGTCAAAAGAGGGAGTTCAACCTATCTTCATTCACATGTTTTATCTGTTTGACTCAGAAGAGAAGAAGCCGAAGATAGAGAAAGAACCATCTCCGGCGCACCAATGGGAGACTGGCCTGGCTATGTATCCAATCATTTACCAGACAGGCAGCTTCTTGATTGTCCGCTGCCCCCTCCCAAGCATAGACCGGCTCTGAACTTGAACCTCTATCTTATCGGAAACTGCACAGGATACGCTTAAGAGCTAGTCAATCGAAAAAGAACCCGTAGGAAGAGCTTCACGCCAACCAACGGACATCAACTTTATGCTAATTCAAAGCAGACCCTTCAGTGGATCTTGAATTGAGTTTGAGGTCAACACTGACTTTGCTATCTCGCCCACCATCATGGAAGTAATCACTAGATTTCTAAGTCTTGAGACCATCACCTATCACTTGAACTTGTTGAACTTCTCTTTGCTTCGCTTTGGAGCTTTTTCCAGCTGTTCGTGAGGAGCCGATATGAGAGAGGAAATAGCCCTACCCTATATTCTATTCTCTTACGAGATTTGGCGGACAAAGAAGAGCAAGTTCCTCTTGCCTTGCCTCTAGGAAGAATAGAAAGAACCTATTCTCTTACACAATCAGTTGTACACTAAGATGATCGTACTTATATTGAGAGTGGTCCCGGAGAGAGACCCTCTTCTTTTATTCTATTGCTCGGAGGATACCACTGCACACTTAAGCGAGACCTTACCTCTTATTGACTAGAACAAACTCACTCCCATGTTCCTTACCTTCACTCACTCTTTTAAAGGCACAAGAAAGAAAGCGTAGGATCATCTCTCCATATACCAATCTTTTATTCCAGCTTTTGATTCTGAGAGATGGAGCTCTAGAAGTGAAGTTCCAAACAGTATTGGTTTTTCTGAGACTGAACATCTACCCGTCTTTGGTGATCTGAACCTCGAAACACACCTTAGACAAGCAAATTGAAGTTTCATTGAATGAATGAAAAGAAGAAGAAATAGAATCGTATTATTCGATAGCTACTAGAGCGGCTAGATATGAAGGAAACTGCCCATACCGGGCAACGGGGAATGGCCTAGGAGTGACCGGGCTTCGAGGAACCTTACTTATTTACTCAGATTGGTAGGCAATCCATGGGAAGAACCAGGAGATAGACCAATGCCTATAGCGGAGTACGCAGGATGAAAAAAGTCTTTTCTTAGTACGAAACGCATTCTGTAGCGAAATCGGGTGTGGTGCTTTCGCTCCATTCAAAAGGAATGGTCTCAGGGCCGTCCCCAGCCCTCTTCATCTTGCCTCACGTGTGCTGCTTTTCCTTTTTTTCAGCTCAGCTGGCTGCTTTCGTCATTGGTAGATGTTATATCAGACTACTCAGACGATCAAGTCTGGTTTCTGTTCGTGTTGTTAGGATGGACCTGGATGCCCACCTTTTACTTCGACTATTGCTACTTCCTCGACCCGACCCCGAGATCTCGAATTCTTAACAGAACTTCTCTGTCTCAACTCGTGGACCCTCTTCTTTTTAAGAGATAGGGGCTACATTTGCTATTCCCGCGGATTGCTCGTATTTCTTTACCCCAATTACAATTAATATGAATTTGACTTAGTTTCCGCCCTTCCTTCATCTTCACCTTCCAATACTAATCTCTCTTTCTGGGGAAGACCAAGACCCTTCATCTTACCAGGGAGCCAGCCGCCGTGCTCTTGCCCGAGTGGTGACTTCTTTCGCGAGTGAAAAGCTCGTATCTTCCTTGCTTTCAAAGTGACGGGTTTCGGCATTCAAAGTCAAAACAGAAGAGCATTTATGGTACGCCCTAACAGTACTTGACTATGATTTTGAGCCCATAAACTGGTGGTCTTTCCCAGGGCACAGTAACTTCCGATGGTCGTCTCTCTTGTGGCACAGTATCTACCCGCTCTATGCTCCTCTCAGTCAGTAAACTCGACTTGATCAATGCCAATCGGTATTGAAGAGCTACTACGTTATCATCTGTACTTCTCTCGCTTCTTCACTTCCCAGATCAGCCTCTGTAGGTTGGGTTTGTTTTCTTTCAGCCGGGGACCAACAAGTGAGCTTATGCGGCTGGCGACTGAGATGCTTTCTGGTATGGGTTCAATCGGCCGGACACCTTTACCCTTCGCCCACCAAGGGTACTGGTACACCAGCACTAGTAGCAGGGCATATCACTTGAGAGAAAGAAAGATAGAGAACAGTTATTATTCTACTAACATATAAGCATACACCACTTTCCGCTCAAGTGCTTATCTCCGCTCCTCGATCGACGGCGCTTTTGAAAGCGTACCTCCTTCCTTGCCCTAGGCTTTCTCACCCCCTTCTGGATCGGCCGAACTACGATCGTCTCTCTTTGGCGCCTCTACCCGACTCCCTAAGCTCTACGCTCTGCCACTCACTGTAGTTCTCCTTGAAGGACCCCCTCTGGCGACTGCTCACTATGTACCAAAGAACCAACGCTTCGTCATGTGAACTCACAACTATAGTATAGCGTGCGTCTCAAAAATAGTCGACCATGCCCCACGTTAAACTACTAATTACTACTCATTACTATACTAGTATACTTTACCATCCCCTCCTCTAGAGGACCCATTATGTATTTCGCCCCAAAGCACTATTTCTTTGCTGCCGACGCACTTTTCTGAACTCCCCCGGGGAAATGCACTTTGAATGACCATACCTTGCCGAACGGATTGTTGAGAATGCCAACCGGTGATCGGAGTTCGCTTTTAAGAAAGCCCTGGGCTAAAGGTGAAAGGTGTCATAAGGGGCGGTTGGCAATTACAAGTCCAGTAGGCACACGTACTAGCCTTCTCTTATGTTATGCAATAATAGAGAGTCAAGCCTTTGACCCGAAAAAGCTTCTGTAAAGGGAAGCCCTCCGCCTACAAAGAAATGAAAAGAAACCACTACCAACAGACAACAGCAGAGTGGTCGTAGATCAGCTGAGAAAGAGACTCTTTATGCCACCTAGCATAGTCAATTAAAGGATCCGCTTCACCCTATCTCTCTCCAAAGCCTCTCCCCGATAGTGCCTTTGCAGCTCTATGACACAGGGTTACGGTTCTTATCCTGTCTTCCTTCTCTGACTAGCTTAGTCTGACTAGCCTAGCTGGAATATTTATTTAAATAAGCCTAACGGCCTAGCTAGTTGCACCGCTCCCTTTCTTGTAATGCCTCCAGATAACTAACGCTAATCCGCAAGCGCCGAACCATACATAAAGTTGGAAGCCGTTCCTAAAGCGCAAGCGAGTTCCCCCAAGCGAGCTTACTGGCGTAAACCGGCGCAAACAAACGAACGGACCCTTACTTCTGCAAGGTCGGACAGATTCCGACTTTAGTAAGGTACGCTAAAGTGAGTAAAGAACAGATCTTACTTTTTGGTAGGTTCAGTAAGAGCAGAGGAGATCAGATACATGGACTAGAAAGAGAGAGAGTTTCGAATCCAACAGCGAGCGAGACTGCCAGCCCTGAAGAAAACATTAGAGCTCGAGGAACCGGCTTGAACCGAGGAGAATGCGCACAAACTACATAAAAAGCGTTAGTCAGAAGCTAAAGTGAGTTCCATCCTTCTTTACTCACTTTATGGTTGGTCCGTCCTGAGCAGAGCGGAAGCTTGCTGACACCGTTCGGGCTTCAAAAAAGGCAATCTCGCTACTCCGAAAAAGCCGATAAAAAGGCTATTCCTCCTATGAATGCCAGCGGGAGCTATACCTACCAAAAAAGAGTATACTTTTCTAAGCGTACAGAGATCTATTTCCTCTGGAAACTGCTCGAACAGAGAAGAAAGCGCTCGAGCCGTGATGAAGAAAAGAATCAATTTGCAAGAAAACGCTAAAGCCCTCTTTCATTAGAGAGTTTTATTATTATTATTCATAACTAAAGTATACACATTAAAGAAATACCCTCACAAATAAGACTAATGAAAAATGGACCCTTATTACATGACATGAAAGACTTGTTAAGACTTGCAACAAATCGCATAACGGACAAGCCAAGCGTTGTGACTGCAAACCTTCTTTCAGATCTAGTTGTGAACGCTCTCTAAGGTAAATCCCCAAAGCAATCCAGCTACTATTAAACTACATGGTTCAAAGGTCCTCGCGAGGGACTGATAAGGAAAGGTAGGGCAGATTCCGTCTTGTTCTATGGTCTCGCGTAGCGTTATTGTCTCGCTTCCCGCTCGGACTCTATATGCGTAGCGTAGTGAGGATGAAAAAAAAGCGTAAGCTACCTCGTTCGTGCTCCCGTCTTTCCCGCTGCCATCTTCGGTGGATGCCCCCCTATCTCTTAAAGCTTCTATGCGACCCATGTAGCTATTTATTGGTGCCTTTGCTTCCCGCGGTTTCTTTGACTATTGCTCTGCTGCCCTCCCTGCTATTGCTTATGGGACTGAATCAATAGAAAAAACAACTAGGTCAAGCGCTTATACCCCTTCCGCTGGGGGAACCGGGTATTCAATGGGCTATGAATCCGGATATTTACCCCTTTACGTAACTGAAACTGAGATTCAAGGATTTTAGCCGACTCAAGCGGGTAGCCCTTATTAGTCAAGCTTTGGCTCCCGAATGGGAACTGGATCCGTCAAAAGGGAAACTGATTCTCAATCTGTATTTATTCAAAGTGGTTTTGTATTCGTATATGGGCGAGATAGTGCCTTTATTTTTATTACTGGGTCATTAATGCATCAATGGAGTCAACTTAATCTTCAGTTTTTTTAGAAGTTGGTCGGCCTTGACGTATATATAATATACTGCAGTTCCCACCTCCGTGTGTATTGCGTCTTTGCTTCAAAGAGGGTTAACGAAGACGAAGTCAACTGCCTTTCCTGCCGCCGAAGGAACCTGTGCCTTTGCCGCTGGTGCTACTTCAATGGATTATGGGTAAATGTTCACTATTGCCTCTCAAATACAAATAGGAAGGGATTCCTGGATTATGAAGTTCTAACGGGATTTGCCTTTGCTTGTGTCTCCGCCTGTGCCCATGCCTATGCCTCAAGTAAATAAATAAGCTTTCGAAAGGTCGGTTGTGGATAGAGAGGTAGGGATCCGTATCAGGTCGGGATGCCGCTGTTAGTGTGGTACCTCTAGGGCTGGCTGCTCTCGACCCCGGTAAACGAATGCTCTTCGAATTGGTACCTAAACTCTAGTTAGTTCCTGCCACCTATGCTGCTTCCCCTGCTGGTAGGTGATCAACGGAGACTAGTGCTTTTGCTGCTGTCTCTGCCACAGCAGCCCCTGCTGGTTCGTTTGGATGCTCCAACGTGTGCTTCAACCGGCGTATACAAGATCAATTTCAATTTCAATTGACTGAAAATGGAATTGAAATTGCCGAAACCCCATGCCAACATTTCATTCCATTTTGGCCGTCCAGCGAATGCTCGTTCTGTTGTCATACAGAATCGGAAGCCCTTCTCTAATAGGGCGGATCCGCCGGAAAGAAGACAGAACGAACTGGATCGGAGAAAAAAGAAAATCGAAATCGTCAAATTATGCACTAACTTGATGGAATGCATATATGAGGAACCATGACATTTCTGGGTTGTCACGGAAGAAGTTGAAAACTCAAATTCGAAAGGAATTCTATCCCATTGGGTTTGAGGAGGACTAGTAGATTCGATGGCAGTGCGCCAGGGAAAGGGCCAAGCTCTACAAGAATACCCCCATTCAAATTCAAGTAAAAGTACCAAGTTCCACAAGCAAGCTATTAGTCTGGGGATCTCCATTGAGGAGCATCAAACCCTAATGAAAGATCTCTCCCCATTAGCAACAAACAGGTAATCATTTTCAAGCCACAAGAAGGGATCCCCTACTGAACTGAACGATTGGAAAGTGAGTTCTTCCAGTTGGCATTCATTAGTCCGGTTGGGTAGGAGCATCTGGTTGATCGCCCAACAAAATAGTTGTTTAGCGAATGACTCAACCTATGCATCCGGTATTTACACACTCTACTTCAAGGTGTAAATCACTTCCACTTTTTATTCCCCCTACCCCTGTCTTAATGAAAGAATCTAATTTTTTACTTTGACCTTGCGAGCACCCACTCAAAATAGGGAGGGCGAACTCTTATCTCCCCGATCTCCAGGACCGCAAAAAAGATGGAATTTTCCGTCTTCTTAGCCGACGTAAGACCTTCATCCGGCAGCAAAAAGCTGTCCCTTGGAGCAGCTCAAACTTTTTCCGGGTATGAAGAAGCGGGAGTGCACCACATAGAGGAGAACCCTACTCGCCTTTGTATGCCAAGTCACTGGACCGGCGAAACAGATTCCCCCGAGGTTGAGCTTTCAAAGCGGGATCGTTCCAACGCGCCCACGCTTTACTGCTTATTCGGGGGCGGGCGAAAGCGCTTATGGGACCATTCGACATTCATAGCCTTTCAATCCTATTCGGATCTTGCAAGACTGGAATATGAAACGAAAGTCATCCTGAAATATGCTAGGAGCTTCTTTCCCACATATCCTAACCGGACATTTGACTATTTGGTCGAGCGGAAAGCCGATTCGTTGGGCGGAATAAGCAGAGGAAAGAAAGAGAACACTTACTTACTCTTACTTACTCTTACTGTTTGCATCATAGGGCCAAGGAAGGGGGATGATTCAAGGATCTATCTTATCTTTGGTTCGGGGTTCATAAAGGGGTATATTCAGCAGTAACAGTAGACGCAGTGGTTCAACAAAGAATTGTAGTTCTCTTTCTTGCTTGCCTTACTAGCGTGTCAACAAGCGTTTGAGTGCAATCGTTCGAGTGATTGTTCAAGGAGGCCAGGTAGCTCGTGGGTCCCCCGCGTTAGAACGAACCTTGAGATAAATAAGCAGCACCTGAAAGAGTCAAAGGTACCACACGACCGTAAACTCTTACTCAAACAGCAAGAGGAGCTGGAGCGGTGCTAGGCTTAATTCTTTTTTCTTTATTTGAATTTCAATCTGAGGAAGATTGTCCAGTAGCCTGAATCCTATCCTATACTAAAAAAGAAATTTCTAATCTATTGTCCCCCCCTTCATTCTCTTGTCCTGTACCCGCAAGAGTAGGCTTTTCAGTTTGGCTGCTAACGAGGGCTGACACAAAAGTTTAGGCTGGAAAAAAACCTTGGGTAGTACTCTCCTTGGGGCATTGTATAAGTAATAAAAACCTTTCTCACAGCTTGTTGAGAAAGGGGCGAAACGGCTTAAGGAGCTGCATTAGTGTATAGAATGCCTAGTTACGTTCAACGCAATGTTTCCAGTCATAATTTTCTTTCTTTTTCTTTTCCCCACAGGAACTTCCCAACTTTAGAACCCCAGAGGGGGCCCCGGGTCAGTGCATGAGAAGTAGGTGCATGGGAAGCAGGGCAGGCAGCAGTCCCACAGGCAACGGGAAAGAGCATAGTCAACTCCCAGCCGGATAAAGACAAAGACAACTCTGCAAGCCCCCTTCAGAAAAGTTTTTCATTTCTTGTTCGAGTTTCGTTAGCTGAACATCATTTCTCGTTACTTGTGACGGTTTGGTTGAGTACCGGGAGGTTCACCTTGCCGCCTATTTGACTACCAGTCAATGAATGATTGATTGATTAGCAACGAGAAATTTTTAGGCGAGTCAGGTGTACGTACTTAGTTAACGGTCGATTGATATTAATAAAAATAGTAAATTACTGTTTATGATTCCCATTCTTTTTGCCTCCTCTATTTGTATAAGAAGTGGAGTTTCGTTTCTTCTTCTTCACCCGATATTATATTAGTGTCTTCAAACTCCCCGTCTCGTCTCGCCGAGAGGCTTGTTGTGGTCCTTATTGACCTTACTTCCGCTACCTGACCTTAAGCATGGAACCCGTAGGAAGGGTGAGCCTGTCCCCTAACAACCCTTATCTCTCTTCTTACTTATGCGTTGGTGCATTCACTGAAGCAGCCGAAGAAAGAGGATAAGAATCAGGTGCATCCCCATCTGCTGCATCAAAAGCCGATTCATCAACTGAAGCATAAACAGAGGCATAAAGGGAAGAAGTTTTATACATACGCAGAAGCTAGAACTAAGAAGGTGGCATATAACTCATCGTATTGAGATTAGTAACTCTTTCTTCAGAGGGAGGTTTGAACAACCAACCTGAGCCTTTTCCTCCTGTGTGGTGTTGGAGGTTGTTTCGGAGGTATACGACCAACCTATGGCAGTTGAGGGACGCGGTTCACCAATAATGTATGTGCCTGCCAGACAATATTCGTCATATTCTGATAATTCAATGTGCCAGACAATATTCGTCATATTCTGATAGATATTCTCGATCGATTTATTTGGACCGAGCCCCCTTTCTCCAAAAAACAACAAGCAGCCTCTTACTCTTAGGCAATCCCCTCCCCCGAGGTAGCTGCTTGCCGATGGCATTGAGATAGATCGGTGGTTGACTTACTGGTTGGTGACTCCCACTGCATCTGCCCCTTCTATCCCGTACTAACAGCCTTCTCTCACAAAAGATCGATCGAAGGCCCAGGAAAGCGAGTGCCACGAATTCCGTTGCCAGTCAAGAGTTGTCTGCTCCGGGTAGGGCTCGCTCCGGGAAAGCATTGGGCGGAGGGTTCTTCGCATTGCATTGAGTGAGGGTAGCTTCAGAGACTCATTCATTTTCATTACGAAAGCTAAGCAAGTCAAGTACTCTCGCTTGGTATCAATATATATTCTCATTACGAAAAGATATAAAAAAAGGGGTTGGACCAAGAGAGAACCAGGTCATGTAGTTGATGGGCCTAGTTTTGTTCCTTCTTTCGTTGATGCTAAATTGCCTGGGCCAGATCGATGAGCGGAAGGGGTGTAATTCGATTTCTTAGATGCAGCTCTGTAGTCCACATTTGATTGGATAGATGCCCTGGATTGGTTCAAATGGATCGTATCAATATAGATTCTCATTACGAAAAGATAAGTATCCATCCACCACGTTCTGATATGCATTGGGAAGGATTTGATACAACGTATGGTTCTTTGAGGTATGTCCCCCCACGCCTTCAAGCCATGATCAAAGATGAGGAAACAAAGTCCTTTCCCCCGACGGAAAGGAACCTAAAAGTAAAAGGGCCAGCCAAGAGGCTAATCAGCTGTGTAAGGGCTAGTGGTATGGTTAGTGGGTGTGTAAGGGCTAGTGGTATGGTTAGTGGGCAGAAAGGCTTCCTCTCACCATCCCCATGTTGGGGTCCCAATTTTTTTCTCAACTTTTTTACACTTTAAGGGTCAGCACGCCTAATGAAATCCTTCCTAACTTACTGTCCCGTTTGATTCTTGAGTTCTTTTCTTATTTTATATCCTCTAAACTGTCCTTCGGGTTAACTAATATATATAAAGATATGTTAGATAGGCAAGACAACTCTTAAACCTATCACAACTTGCCTTAGTTGAAGAAGACAACTCTTAACTTCAACCTTAGCTCTTAAGCAAGGAAGACAACTCTTAACCTTAGACTTAAGCCCAAGTTATCTCAAGACAACTCTTAAAAGATAACTGAAAATATAAACAAGAATGTGAGCAAGAATGCTTATCTTTGATTCTTGATTAATGAATGAAAAAATAACAAAATTCGTAGCTTATTAGCTCCTCACAAATAATGGGCTGTATTTATAGTGCTAAGGCAGTCTTATCCTAATTTAACTAGTACTTAGGTTCTTTTATCCACTTAGGATATGTTTTCTTAAGTTAACAAGCTTTTTAAGTCAAATAAAACATTATCAAGATAGACCTTATCCAAATGTTTCCTAATTCTACTAGGATTCTTGGTCTTTCTTGAATTTCTACCTAGATTAGAATTCCTACTTTATCTTGTATTTTACAGCAACTGCACTTCCTCTTGCCTAATCCTTGTAGGACTAGGACTCTAATGCTATCCTTCTGCCCTTAGAATTCTTCTTGTCGCGACTATCCTATTGCTACTGGAACTCATCATGAGTGTACTATTGTTGATAGAACTCTTCTTGGCATGGATGTCTTGCTGCTGCTGGAGCTCTGCTTGGCATGGATATCCTACTGTTGCTAGAACTCTGCATGGCATAAACGTCTTACTACTGCTGGAGTTCTTCTTGATGCAAATATCCTTCTTCTGCTGGAACTCTTGTTGGCATAAATGTCCTTCATTGATTAGGAACACCCAGGCCTCATTGTCGGGCTGTACACTTGCTGTTGCCAGGCTTGTTGTGCACATTTTCTGACCCATGCTCTCCTTTGCGGCCCCATTTTCTATCCATTGCCTTTCCTGCATATTTGGGTTCTCAACACCCCATGTCCCGGATCCAAGGCAATGCCAACTAAACTCTTAAATAAGAGGCGAGTGACCGCTTCTCAATCAATTGATTCCGGAGCAAGCAGCTCTACTCCATCTTCTAATGCCGAGCCATCTTCCTCCTGCTACCAATAACCAGATAGAACCCTGGGATAGCCATAACTAGGATCTTTCAAGGCCCCGGAAGGTACGCCATTCATTGGAACCAATCCAGGGCATCTATCCGATCAAAGGTGGGCTACGGAGCTGCATCTAAGCAATCGAATTACACCCCTTCCGCTCATCGATCTCGTTCCCGTGGACTGGGATCCATCCGGGCCCCGGCGATTTAGCATCAACGAAAGAAGGAACGGGACTAGGCCCACCAACTGCATGACCTGGGTCTCTATCCGACGATCGAAGGCCTTCATCTTCAATTCCCTCTCCTGCTGGACCGGATCTTGGATAGAAAGAAGGTGAGTCCAGGTCTCTTGCTCCAAGGCATTCGTGTCTAGACGGAAGCAGAGGCGTAACTAGAGCTATCAATCGGTGGGAAGGAAGTGGTAGCGAAGGACTGAACTCGCCCGTCTGGGGCGACCGATCGAGGGAAAGAAGCACCAAGCGGCCCTCCGCAGAGATCTAGACTATTAATCTATCTCTCCATCCCCTGGATCAAGGAACTGTATCTATTTGAAGCCCATCAGCCCCACCTAACAGCCAAGGAGCTAGCACCTGTCTTTGTATTCCTCCCTACCTACTACGATATAGGTAACGTCCGCCCGCTTAGCCAGTCCGTGAATATCACCCAGCAGTTCGAGGAGTTGGCCCATCCATCCGGAATACTGATTTACAAGACTGTTCGATCGAAGCCCTGCCTCGAAAAAGTAAAGGAGTTTTTGGTGGATCAGATGGCATTCCAGGAGCCGCCCCATCTCGTTCTGCCGATTCACCATCGGATTCGGATTTAGGGAGATCTTTCCTATTCGTTTCTGCGAGCGACTATCAGTCATATCCAAAACCCTCTCCATCCAGGTGTCTTTCTGTACTGGCCGCCCTGTGGAGTTCAGTGGAGAAAGGCGTAACTTGACAGCCCCCAATACTTGAAACCCGATGGCCCGTTGCCAATCGAAGATGATGGACTTTAGAACCAGCCGGTACACGATGAGTGAGCTTAACAGAAGCACAATCCGATTTGGCATGTCGAAAGACGCACCACATCTAGTGCTTCCTCTATAAGCTAAGCTCACTAATCAAGTGTACCGGCTGGTTCTAGAGTCCATCATCTACGATTCCCCTCGAAACTCATCAATCGAACTGACGACAAGGAACGAAGGTACTCGACCAAAGGGAGAGGTTCTAAAGGATTTCGACCAAAGGGAGCGAAAGCGAAGGGTAAGTGCCTCCCTTAGGAACAGAAGGATACACAAGGGGGTAATTTCTCACAATTATTCACGTTCAACTCCAAGATCCAGCAAGCCAACTTCAACAGAAACTGAGTCACATTCTCCCTCTCTTCCTAATGGAGGCACATACCATTCTTGTAACAGTTGATGGATAATCAAAAGTCTTCGTAGTCTTTGTTTCTAAAAAGGTTGTGTCCTTTCTACATATATCGAAATTTTGAGTCTTTCACCCCTCCTTTATCGAATTAGCTATGGCTAATCTAGTAGAGTAGGGCTAATCAGAAGTTTCACTATGGCGATTGGAAGAGAAGAGGAAGAGGCACAACCTCAATTCAAGACAATAGGACAGGACCGCTTTGAGAAGAAATAGATATCCGAGTAAGCGAGCTTTTGATGCCCAACTTTTCAATACCCCATTCAACCGGCCTAAAAGCTTCCTTCGACAGCTAACAACCAGGGACAGAGACTGAGCCTGCTAACAACCGGCCTTAAGCTCACAACGAAGAGTTCTATTCTCAGTTTATCCTTGCTTATTCTATTGAATAGAAGGTTGATCCTTTCTTTTTCTTATTCAATTGATTGCGGGACGGGAGATACACCTTTTGTTTAAAGGAAATCTCTTCCCTTCCATTACTTCTTTCTCAGTCAATCGAATTCATTATCATTACTTCTTTCACTCGGATTCCCCATCGGCCCATCCAAGCATGATAGTGGTATGTGGCCAATCCTAGCTACCCCTAGCTGTGAGTGTGCATTCCATCCCTACATCGCCGTATCCCGTGATTCCCTCGAGATTAGCAGTGGACTCCTTATTTTATTCTTATACAGCTAAGATCACTTCTGATCTCCTCCTGCCTCTTATCCTCTTCTTCCGCCTACTCCATTCCCCGATCGACCGCCTCTCAATCCTGTGTGTTCTTTTTCCCGCCCCCGAAGTCCAGCCTTTCAAGTTCGAAGGAGGGATGTGCAATACTTCCAGATGAGGGCGAGCTGGTCTTCCTTCTACACACCCCCGGTCCGGCCATCGATCCGGGGAGCTAAGGTGGAAAGTTCCACATAGAATTCGGATATCAGCCATCTAGAACAGCCCTCAAAAGGCTCTCAAACAAGC
>BNST01000838.1:0-232785 GCA_019650275.1 Xylocarpus granatum | reverse complement strand
TTGTTTTATTTTAAGCAAAATCTTTTTTTTTTTCTTTAGATACGTAGTGATGGATTGCTTATTCTTTTTATGATTTATTTCTGCTCTAATTAATTAGTTTATTGTTTTTTTTTTTATTGTTTATCATTTCTTTAAATTTATCCTTACTGGATATATTTCTCATATGTCCTTTTGTTCTCTAAATTATCATACTCTTTTTGTTCCTGTTTACTTAGCTAACTAATTTATTTGTTTTTATTGTTCATTTTTATCTATTTATATTAATTTTTTTTTTTATTTTTTTTTACTCTCTGCATTATATTAATACTTAATCTACTCTTCTCCACTAATCTTCCTCTCCTTGGATTATTGTCTAAAGGAATCGCCTATATCAATTAATATACTTTGAATGCTTATGTTTTATTTTGTCTTTACTATTACTCCGAAGCAACAGAAACAGAGAATTAAAGCCTCTCTCTGACAATATAACTTCCCTATTTTGTTACATGTATGAGTTTTCTCTTTATAATTACTGATTTGCCCTTTGTTTAATGCTTAATTTGACATTATATTTATTGATTTGGTTTTTGCTCTTTTTTTTTTTTGAATCTTGTAAAGCAATTTTGTAAATGATCCTAGTTACATGAACAAAATAAAATAAATAAAAAATTATTATTTTTTTTTTTTTTTTTTTTGATATAGGTCCTTAGCATATTTTTTTTGCTGTTTTTTGATATTTGATTTTTATTTGGTATAATGTGTGAATATATGTTTTGGTGATAGTTGTGTTATTACTTTTTCTTTTTTATCTTAATGTTTTTTGGGCTATACGCTCAGACGAATCTCATACAATACTGGTTGGTAAATCAGTGCTGATCTGAAAAGAGTATAAGATGATAATTGGATTCAACATATGTATAGCTACGTGTACCAAAACTTTGGATTCGGGGGCACAATGGGGGAACTCATATTGAAAGGATTACAATTTCGAAGGGAGACAGTATTCCCCCAAATGTAAAACTGATCACCTCAAGGGCACGAATAATAGTGGCCAAAAACATATATGCTATGTAATTGTGGCAAGTATGTATTGCAAAATCAAATAGTCTTTAAAAGATAATTTCTATTGTGGGTTCTAAACTAAATATTAACCAATAAAACAACTAATAAAAAAATCACATTAACAAAATTACAACATAAAATAATAACAAATTTTAAAAAAAATAGTTAAATTAAATTCTTTCTTCTATTTCCGAGAGGATTTGAATTGGTCAGTGATAGGTCATGTGAGGTGTTATTTTTAGAAAAAGGATGTAAAAAATAAAAAAAAATAATAATGAAGTGTACTAAGCAATACTCAAAAATTTACATCGGATCTTGCGAATGTACCGATGAAAAATCTTGGCAAGTTTGAAATAAATTGAGTGTTAAAAACATTAATATGAAATTAATTTAATTTATATTAAATGGTATGATACAATTTAACGTTGAAGTCCTATAGGGGCGTGAAGATCCTAGGGCAAATAGGGGCTATTTTAAGTCTTTAAGGTTAACTCTTGGCAAACTTTCATCACCACTCATATCATAATATAACCAGACCCTTGAACTTTTGTCTTTAATTTTAGTCGACTGGTCTGGCAACACACTATTTATTAGAAATCCTTTATACAAAAAAACACATTTTTTTTTTTTTTTTAATTTAATTAATAAATGTTAAATTCTACAATAAAAATTAAAAAAAAAAAAAAAAAAAAAAAAAAAAATTTTATTATATTAAAAAAAGATAAAACAAAATATACCTACTATAGGAAAAAACTAAAATGTCAATAAATACAAATTTTAAATTTCAATAAAAATATAATTATATAAAAAAAAATCAAAATGAACAATTTTGTAAGATAATAAAACAGAAAAAAATAAAACCCAAACAATATATTATGTGACATTAGGTTTCATGTGCCAAATATAAAATCAACAAGAAATGGTTAGGATACCACATAATGAGATGGGTTGATTGTTGTGTGGACTGATAAAGCCATGAAAATAGATTTTTTTATTATTTTACTTTATTTTATAAACATGCTTGTTTTTCCACAAGATTTAATTAGCCTGTTTTCACAGCGTGATCCATGTAAGTTTTTTAAGTAATATTGCCTATTAATTTTAAGTATAGAATCCCTGGGACTTCCGTGCTGTAACTTTAGCTTATGTGGCACATCGTGTACTATATCGCAGTGGAATGATAATAGTCATCCTATGTGCATCATTTTCCATGGAAGATGCGTAAGGTGCGATATTATTACGTTTGGCTCTTGCTCGATAGGCAACACTGCAATTAGTGACGTCTGCGCACATGGCTAGGAATTCTGTCGCAACGATCCTATCCAATGTGGGGTTTTGTTTCAAAGCAGTTATGATGCACCTTCAGCAGCGGCAGCTGGTGTCTGGCTGGCATGGAATCAAGTCGTATTGCTGATGGTGTGGATCGTGCACGTGTCATTGCGTCATTTCATAAAGAATTCATTGAGGACAACGTTTGATCAGTACCCAATGGCCATGGGAGCTTTTACAGCCTTGAAGAAAGGAATTTTTGTTGCATTCGCAACAGGAAATTCAGGTCCCCATGCGTACGCAATAGATAATTGTGCTCCATGGATTACAACAGTTGGCGCTGGAATTGTTGACAGAGAGTTCGTAGCTCACGTCACTCTAGGTGATGGGAGCTTGCGTTAACGGGAAATCTGTTTACCCGGAGGATTTGTCTGGGGTTCCGAGATACTTGAGAGACGGCAATAATTCCAGAGAAATTTGTGGTTTTAACTCTTTGGACCCTGAAGATGTTGCAGGCAAGCATGTCTTTCGTGCCTTTGATCGTAATGGTTTCATAACAGTAGAACAGAAATTCGAAGAATTGTATAGTGCTGGAGTTCAGTTTGACAGTGAACATTAATCTGTGAAAAACTGTTCGTCCACAAAGTGATTATATTGGTAATTTTTGGGTCTTTTAAACCGTGCATGCAGTTAATGGAAGCATAGGTGAGAAGCCCCTACTATCTCTGTATATTCATCACCTTAATAATCACCAAAAGTGCAATCACTATTGATTCAGGCATTGGACTATAGCATAGTGTGACACATGGAGATGAGGAAATTAAGAACAGAGCATACATGGAATTCACGTGATCATGACTCGTTGCGCAATCCATAAGTTCATACTCTAGAATTTGTACTGTTCAAGTTACTGGAAGGTAATCCATCCCAATTTGGGATTGTGACGGGTATTCCAACAAATAACAACACAATAAGGCATATGGAGTTTTAATTTCATTCAAAGTTTGTAAATAACATTTCTCGCCTAAAAAGGGGGACTTGGAAATTACTGACAATTAAAGACGGCAATCATTGTACTGTTATTTCAGACCATCATCCCAGTATACTAAAATATCCAAAGAAGGGGATCGCGTAACTAATATTTAGATTATCTCACAACCTTTTCATACAGTCTGAAAGGACTGGAATCTTCTTGCTCAATCAGCCCAGGACCAAGTTCTTAGGCACCCAGCCTCCCAAAATGAATCCAACGAATTAAGCCATCTGTATCCTGAGTCTTACCATGAGCATGTCGACATGTCATGCGTTTAATCTCCGGCTGGAGAGAAACCGGTGAAGGGGAACCAGAGATCATTTCATCCTTTTGTGATATATATTTTCACTAAATTCATGTACACTATCATATACATCCCTAGTGAAAAATAACCGCCTCCGCTTTCAGATGAATAAATCAACAAAGTACACAAGACCACTTGGAAATGCATGGATTTTACTTTCCAACGTATAAATTTCCCGCGCGTTAGCGCATTTGCAAGACAATTAACACTGACTGTGCGGCGAAGGTGAGTCTTACATTGAAAACTTGAATAAAAAAAAAAACTGAAAAAACCTTCAAGATAAATCCTGCAGGACGCAGCAACATGTATGCCTATCATCTGTGCTGATCACTTAGGAAACAAAAACTTGAAAAGAGAGAATGGGAGTGGCTGTGGCCATGCTGAGTATGGCCAAAACACACAACTCAGTCTCTCAGGCACTAAGTTCACAACCATCAGAAGTAGACAGAGAATTCAAACACGCAGATTCATCCGATAGCCACCTACTGCACAACACAGGAACTCTATTCTTTGTCTCACCACCCTTCATAGGTCAGGCACCCACATACTGCTCACTTGATCAACAGAGATCCTCCAGCTGTCCACACCGAAATCTTGATACATCTAAAGTCCTTTCGTAGCGTTTGACAGGGTGGTAATAATTTGCCTGCTATAAAAGCAACCCAATAATATAAGCAAGTGTAATAGCTTCACTCTACAATCCTCCCTGTAATCAACGCTTCTGCTGACTGTCTCCTCAGTGCGGGGCATTGTGATCTCGGATTTCCCTTGGTTCCTTTCCCCGTCATTCTCTTCAACAACCAATCTTTCATCATCTGAGAATTCATCTGATGATGCAGCAGCTGCATTTCCATGGTCTCTTCCTGAGTACCTCGTTTACCTCTTTTAAATCCTTCCTTGCAAGTTTGCACTTGACCTGCTTCCATTCCGAAGGTAAACAAAAATTTCCCTCTGGGGCCTTTCGGTTGCCTTCTACTATCTTTTCCCGGATGCACGAATCAACTCACACCAAACTTCTTAGTAAAACGATTTTACTCAAAACAGGCATAACTCAGCCGTACACATCTTGAGTATGACACACACCCATCAACAGATCTCGCCTACCAAATAATTTCTGATACTCAGCAGGAACTCGGGTAAGAGGCAGGCTTCCTCCAGACAGTTCGAGCAGTCTCATTATCTGTGCGCTCAAACCATTAATATCTCCGGGCTGAACCCACATGGTTGAATCATTCTGATCACCACAGCAAGGAACATGACCTCCTGAAGCTTCATTAAGGCTGGGGGGCAGACTTTGTGTCCTAAGGTTTGAAGGAAAACAAGACATGTTGATTGACGAATTACTCATGTATTCAGACAAGGATTGTGACACAATTGAGAAGTCTCTGGATTTATAATAGCTTTGAGAGATACCCCTATATAGAATTGCCTCCTCTTCCTTTTGACCATCTGTGTTACCATTAATATTACAACCCATTAAATACCCAGAAATATCAGCTGAACCTCCAGGAGTAGGCATCAAGGAATTTGTGGGGGGCACAAAGCCTTCACCGTGAGCCACACTGGACCAATCCCAGACAAATTTACCAGCATTGCAAAGGGCAGATGAAATGCCTACTCCAGAAGGGATGACAAGAATCACTGTATACCCACGCTGACCAAGTATGTGAAGTGCTGGAGCAAAATCAACGTCCCCTGATATCAGCATGATGAAAGATGGTGGAGGGTTGTCAAGGGCAAACAGGAACATGTCAACCAAGATAGCCTTGTCAGCAGCATCCTTTCTCCCATTGGGAACATCAATTAGCTTGACACCAGTTTCTTCTATTGAGTATCCCTCTCTGAGTCTTCCTAGGGAAACAGCAATTAAAATTCGCCCCCCCAATAGAAGACTCACGAGAAACCAACTATAACAGCTCCCTTTTAATCCCAAGTACTGCCCTGCAATGCATCCCACTTCTTACATTTGGCCAGCAATCCTCCTTCAGGGCACGGACATCACTCCCGTTAATAAACACAGTTGAATTTGTATTAATCCATAAAATATCAATCCCCCCCTATCTTACTAATTTCTACCCATGAAATCCCCGTCCCACACTCAATAAAATCCCATAATCTTAGATGATAATCTAATAATAAAAAATAATTCCACAGCTGATATTACTTTCAAAAATAAATCACCCCAAAATATAATAATAAATATAATTTTCTTTTTCTTTATTTTGCCCTCCCCCCCTACCCCCACCAAAAATACACTCCCCATCCCTTAATTCTATCCCAAATAATCCCCCCCCTTTATTCCACCCAATCCCACTCCCTTAATCGCGAAATCCCCACCCCCCAATCCCCCCTATATCCTATCCCACCCAATATCCCCCCCCATCACCGCATTCCACCCAATCCCCCAGCCAAGCCCCCCCGCCCCATAATCCACAACCCCCCGTTTTTGTGGTGTTGGGTCTGTCTGGGTTTCAAAGTTAATCTTTTGGGGTCAAATATTTGCTAAGTTATTACTTTACTGATGCAAAAATGCAGTAAAATCATATAGAAATGGGCATGACTTTATATAGGGGAACGAGATAAAGGGCAAAAAAATAAAAAATCAGTGGGTACTAATGAAATTATAATAAAAGGATAATATGGGCTTTGTTCCTTTTCTGATTTCTGGCTTTCTTGTCTTCTTTTTCGTTCTGCTTCCTGTCCGCTGCTATGGTTGAGAATAGTTATTCTTTTTATTTATAATATACAACTTGAGTTAAAAGGCTTTAATATAAAAATATATAGTAGAAAACCAAACAAAAAACTGGCTACGTCTTATCTTAACTTTTTTTACTCTTCGAATGAACTCTTCTTCTAAGAAGCAGCGCCTGAATGGGGGAGGAACAGAAAGTACTTTCAGCTAATTTCAGGCAATAGTCTCTCCTTTGGGATTGTGTTAACCAAACTGCCTGCCTAACACATTGGATTTAATTTTGAATCTCTAGATTCAATGTAGGGGTAATAAGGTTGTTCACATGACACCGTTAATTTATCGTATTTTATGCTACAGAAAATTTCATTACCTTTACAAAAAGTTAGCATAAAATACAAACATGAAGTAGATAAGATAAAAATGAAAATCAAGTAAATAGATAAAGATGCAAGTATTCCAAAAACTTATGGGATGGGGACTGTTAGTTGTTTGCATTAGAGCTATTGTGACTTGCTTCGATTATTTAAGTTGGAGAGGATTTCTTTTAGAGGAGTATGGACTCACGCTAATCAGGGCTGAAGGGGTGGTGGAAATTGTCTAATGCGTAAATGAAGAGGGTGTGACTTATAATAATTGTACTCATCTCAAAAGATTGAAGGCGCATGCTACATGCTATTTAAATTAACACAGAACGGGGCCAATTTGGTAAATTGACAGTAACAGAAGGCGTCATAAGCAGTTGTGAATGACAGTGACAATGGTGAGAGAAAGAGAGATGAAAGAGAAGGGACCCCGTGGAAGTTAAGCAGAGCTAGGAGTCTGTACGTCTGGCTTCATAAGTCATCACTCAATCCCCACCTGCAAGTGCCACTTATTTCCTTGGGAAAGAGCGACCCAATGACTTATTATAATTGGTATGCATACTTTCCTCTTCCTACTTGATTTCTTTCGTGCTTTTGAAAAGACTTGTTAGTACGTTGATGAAGAGACCACGATGATTTCAATGGATTGCCAGTCGTTTCTATCATTATCAACAGATAAAGCTTTTTCATTTCAAGCATGAAATTCACTTTGGTCAATGATATTACTTCTGGAGTTGATGATATGTAAGATCGAGAGTGATTTTTTTGTGCTGGTCTATATTGGTTCTTTCAAAAGACTGTCTATGTTAGTTACTCTTGGCATTTTTCTGTGAATTTTGAATCCATGACAGTAGCTTTAGGGTTGTAAGGTGTGCTTCAAGAATAGAAGATGGACACCAAATTTGATTGAAGCAATTTTCAGAATATTCAATGGCGAAGAAGAGGTGCTGGTTTGGTTGGATGAAGAAACTCTTTGTTTCTGATGCGAAAACGAAAACAGATAAGGTATATTTACACTATGCTTACCAGGGATTTTCATTCTTTCTGTGTTTTAAATCTTGAGTAGAGATGAATTTCTTAATCTTACCTACAGAAATCAAAGAGGTGGAAATGGATTTTTGGAAAGATTAAGTTTAGACAATACCCTGCAATTACTGCAGCAAAAGGGACATTGAATGAAGCAACAGAAGAGCAGAGAAAGCATGCTTTGAGTGTTGCCATTGCAACAGCTGCTGCTGCTGAGGCTGCAGTTGCTGCAGCTCATGCTGCAGCCGAGGTTGTTCGGCTGATGGGCACCTCTAAATCTTACCATCATTTCACTGAGAAAGATCGAACCTTGGCTGCCATTAAGATTCAAAGTGCTTTCAGGGCACATCTAGTGCGTTTCTTGAATCTCTCTTCTAATTAGATTATGTTCATTTATCTTCAACACTTTTAATCTAGTTACGTATCTAACTTAACCCTTTAAAATCCATTATTTCCCTGAAACAATCAAGTGTAATTCCTACATCAAATTATATTCTTCAATTGTAAGAGAACCTTCTGAAGCAGGCACAAGAGAGTTGGCAAATTCAAATCATTTATCAACAAATGAACAAGGAAAATTGTTTTGTAAATTCTATTGCTTTTACATCCAATTAATTTGGCAAGTTTATGAAATGAGAATTTATGATCCAAATTTTCTGATGCAATTCTTTTATTTTTCTTCGGTTCTTTCGTTTGATTTTCAGCAAAGAAAGATGAAATTTCTTTAAAATTAAACAAAATAGTTATGGGTTTTCCCCCAGTTTGAGTTCAGATGCTGCTGATTTATGAAAAGTGATATATAGGCTTTGCTTAAATAAGCTTAATCTGTTAATTGATATAAACTTTTAAATGAGAGTGAAACAGGCAAGGAAAGCACTACGAGCATTGAAGGGGCTAGTGAGGCTTCAAGCTATTGCTCGTGGCCGAGCTGTAAGACGTCAAACAATAACCACACTAAAGTGCTTGCCGTCCGATGCAGAAAAGCAGCCAGGGGAGCAGGAAAGGAAAGATGCAGTTAGTAAATATGGGGAAAAAAAAAGTGTATCTGGTCAAAACAGGAGTTGGGAGACGAAGGGAACAAAGGTACATGAGATGGTGTAGATAACCTTTCATTTTCTTAAAACGTTTTCTTTACCTAAACCTGCTCAATGCTTGGTTGTGTTCAAAAGCATCGTAGAGGTAGACCGACGGACATATGATAGGCAAGCGAATGATATGGAGGAGGCCATTCTTAATATCATTAATTGTGGGAGGTATCTTTTCTGGCTAAGAAAATAGCGCCAGTGAATTTTATGCACATTCAATGTAATTTTATTATCTTTCATTTGTTTTTCAAGAAAAATAGTTTTAGCCACTAACGGTTTGTTGTAAAAGATAGGCATAGTTTATTAAATGATGTAGTCTAATATTAGTGCTATTCTTTCTTGTAATAGCCTTAGCATGTCTTTAAGTGATGCAGCTGTGTATTCAACATTGTCTGTTACTGAATTGTGTTCCTTCATTTGGTCTGCTACAAAATTTTTGTTATGGACAGCCTGAAAGCAATAATCAAAGAAGTTGGGATTACAGTATTCTGTCGAAGGAAGACATGGAAACTATATGGTTAAGAAGGCAAGAAGCTGCTACCAAAAGAGAGAGGATGATGAAATACTCTTATTCTCACCGGTAATTTTATCTCATTTTTCTTCTTTCATCATGCTTGTTTTGGGTGCTTATTGCCAGAAAATAAAAATAAAAATAAAATATGAACATTTTAACAGCTGTTACATTATCTATCAATGCTAACTTTCAAATATCTTTTGGTGCAATGCTTTTAACTTTGTAACTGACTTCTCCAACTCTGGGCAAACAACATAATAATCTTTTTCAGGAGAGGAGAAATGTTCATATGCTGGAAGAATCAGTACCACACAGGGAAAATGGAAGAGAGGGCTTTCTGCTGGAGAAAGTGGGAGATACAGGGGCATATCACTGGAAAGAATCAGAGATATTAAAACCAGCAGCGAATTCAAATCTGATTTCTGGTGAAATACATATTCCAACTCATGTTAGAGTGAGAAATATGAGGAAGCAAGATTCACAAGATGGATTAAATTCACCATTTTCATTTCCAAGGAGATCATTTTGTCGCACACAAAAGAATTCATTTGGAGCTGATGATACTGTCCTAAATTCTCCAGTTTTTCCAACTTATATGGCCGCGACACAATCTGCCAAGGCAAAGGCAAGGTCTATGAGCACACCAAAGCAACGAGTAGGATTTCCGGATGCTTGCTTTGATCACATTGTCCCATATAGGAACGAGATCTCTGTTTGGTCTTCCTATAACGGTGAATCAATTACAAGAAATGTAAAGAGAGGTACTTTTCAACAACTATCTGTAAGCATGAATGATCATCAATGGGACTGATATTAGCTAAGTCGGCATTAGAAGGTGGTTTGAAACGATATTTTGCCGAATGGGTTCATGTTCAGTCATGCTACATCCTCGAAGAAACATTATATCATGAGTAGGAACTTTCAGCTTGTCGTAAGTAGAAGAAACAGTGCTGACGTGTTCTACTAAAATCAAATTGCAATGACTTGTTTTTGGTAGACCTCTTGAAATCTTTGAGGTACGGTGGTTCTGTTTACCTATCAATTGATTCTTGGTTGTGCTTGTTCAAAAGGTTGAAGGGTGTGGGTTTGTTGTGTTGTTTTGACTAGTCCTGTAAGTTGTTATGGCAAGAATTTTGGTCAGGTATTCATTGACAGGCTTGGTTTATTTTTTTTATTTTTTAAAAATTTTTTTTTATATTTTATTTTTTTTGAATAACTTTATCATTTTGAAAATTTTTATTTTTTGCCGAAGCTGTTCATTGACCAATGGAAACAACTCCATGACTCAGGTAAGAGTTGTATGTTACATATCATCAAGTTGTATGTTGTCTTAATAGAGTGTTTTCTTCATTGTTCAAACTCCATAGTAGGTGTTTACAATAATCTATCTATAACTTTGGATACTATCAATTATCAAACGCCTACAATTTGATCCTTAAATAAATTATTTGTTAAATTAAATATGAATGTATTTAATATAAGAGTTATATTTATAATAAATTAGTTTTTAGTTTATTTAAATAATATAATTTTAATAAAATAATTTGTTAAATATAGATTGTATTTCTTTTATCTCTAATAAATAAAATATTATAAATAAATTATAAAAATAATTGATTCTTTGATTTTGGTTTGGAAGGATTTTGTGGTTGCTTTCCTTGGGGCTCAAAGAGGGACAGATACTGTTTTGGTGGTGATGGACCATTTTTCTAAAATGACCCATTTCATTCCATGTCACAAAAAGAATATTGCTTCTAAGATGGGAAATTTATTCTTTAGATAGATTGTTTTAAGAACTATAGTGTTGAATCAAAATACAAAGTTTCTCTGTCAATTTTGAAGGAGCTCATGGGGTAAGATTGGCACTAAACTTTTGCTTAGTACTTGTTACCATCCTTAAATTGATGATCAAACAGAAGCTAGTAATCACACATTGGGTAATCTCTTGAAAAGTATGGTTAGTCAGCATTTGAAAGATTGGAACTTGAAATTAGCACAAGCCAAATACACTTATAATCAGTCACCAGGCACTACTACCAGCCACTCTCCTTTTAAGGTTGACTATGGTGTTAATCCTTTTACTTCCATTAATCTTACCTCACTATCAATTTATTTTTAAGCCCCCAAGGATGTCAATAAGAAGATCAAAATGATGACGAAGTTCCATGAAGAAAATTGAGAAAGCTAATGATGACTACAGAAGGACATATAAGCAAAAGAAGCCATTTATTTTTCAACATGGAGACTTTATTTGGCTACATTTACGGAAAGAAAGGTTTTCTCCTAAGAGAAAAAGTAAGATCGCTACTAAAGCATATGGGTCTTCTGAGATCATTGCAAGGGTAGGTGATAATGCATATAAGGTGGCCTTATTAGGTGAGTTGGGTAGAGTTCTGACTACATTTAATATGGGAGATCTTTTGCCATACTTGGAAAATGAAAATCTTTCGAATTTAAGGATTCCAACCCAAAAAGGATGATACGAACCCAAGGAACCAAACCCATGAACACTCAAATCCCAACTATACACACTCAACGCATTAGCAATTATCCTAACTTGACCCCAGACCTGCCTACAAATACTTTTAACTTGCTAATCCAACTACACTTAAATACCACAACCCAATTCGACCTAACCTTTAATTTTCCTTCCATTCAGCCCAAACCCCATTTAAAAATCTAAGCTTTTCTCTTAGTTTGACCACTGCAGTTCAGAAACATGCTATTAGATATTAAGTTATGGTCATAACTAACACTAGCGATCTCATGTGATAGTGAAGCTACAATGTCTAAGGCTCTTAAGAAGATATACGATAGTAAATCTAGATATAGTAGCTTAAGTCATTACTACATTAAACAGCTAATTCTTACAAACATAATTACAATTGTCTATGTAAAATTAAATAATTTACAAAAGCTCCATAGAAGAATGATCTGATAATGGGAACCCAACTTTTATTCATTCTTAAGGCTTAAGAGATAATGACAAACTATTAGTAGTTGTTTCATGTACTGTTAAAAATTTTAATATAATGAGGATGAGAAGTAAATATAAGGACATATGCTCCTTTATGGAAACCGTAATTCTCTATTTTTTCACATCTTCCATATTCTCTGAAATTATTATTTGAAATTTGTTGGTATTTTGGAGATATATTGTCCTAATCCAGAAGCAAATTAGGGACAATAAGTCTTAAAACTTTGTTCTTTTTATTTCCATATACAATTTGTATTTATTAACACCGTCGAGTTGGCCATAGGCGGTGAGAAGGGTAGAGTGTGGTGATGGTTGTGGATCTGGCCATGGGTGGCTGTCGATGGCGAGGAGGACAGTGCATGGCTTGGAGACTGATTCTGCAGCGGAGAGAATGAAAGATGCAATGGAGAGGATAGAGAGAGGAAAAGAAAAAACCAACGGCTTTTTGTATTAAAATCAAAATTCAAAAGTGATACAGTATTAAGAATTGGAAGTAATACCATGTTACGAGTTGAGGAACAGTTTAATTATATCTGAAATTCAAAAGCTTAAGCTTATATTTAGTGTTAGGTCTCAGCTTGAAAATCCACATTAGCACAGCAGTTCCTTCCTCATCAAAAGTTCTCTTGGGCATAATTTAGAAGTCACTCTCAGAAGAGGATAGAGGACAAAATTAGAATCTAACTTGAACATCCAAGAATTTTTGCTGGGTAGCTTGTAAGTTGATTCGTGTTCATCTTGCAGTCATTTTACGAGTACTAAATTTATGAGATGTCAACTCACAATAATAGATTTAATTTTACACATGAAACAAATTTATGTGTTGACGCTGGGAAGCCGAGAATTATGTATTAACATTTTGGGTTGAACTCTAGTATTAGATTAAATTCTGAAAGTAAAAAGGAAAGAGATTATGTTACATCAATATGGTATACATTGCCTTTAATTGATTTAGGGGACATCATTTATTCATGAAGTCTGGCATCACGTTGATACAAACCTTTATTATTACTAGTACTGTTGAGAACCCAAGTAGGCGAGACAATTTGGTCGCCAACAAGTACAGTATGGTAGATTTTATTCCATTGACTATCAAATATTTGCTAATTAACCAAAGTTAACTTGGTATTTGGGCTGCTTGTTCGGAAAGAAAAGCCCCCAATGCTTCTCGATCTCCGGATTTTTGTTACCCTCGTCAAACATAGCAAATATGTATGTTTCAACAGGCCTTCCAGGTTTCTTTGGTGTCCCTCTCTTCATATGCCGAATCAAGTTATTATTATAAGTTCTTGCATTATCTACATTCGTTATTCTTGAATCACCACCAGCCGACGGCCAACCAGTCTCCGATATCACGATTTCCAACGATCCTCCGTTGGCTTTTTCGAGTGCAGCGTAAACAGCATCCAACAAAGCATCGAAAAGATTTTGATAGTTTAAAGGAGGATCTGAAACCAGTGCCGATGGAGCTGTAAAAAGTGCATAATCAAGACGAATTTCTCGAGTATTTCCTGCATAACTAAAGAAGGGGTATAGGTTTACAAGCAACGGGGCTCGATTTTCGTTCAGGAACTGGATGAGTGGATCAAGAATTGGTCGATAATCTTGCCTGAAGGAACCTCTAGAAGGAGGGTAGGACTCTGCAAGTGCTCCGGTTTCAACAGCAGTTGAAACTTTGATTTGGTTTCCAAGGCCAGCTGCAACAACAGCTGTTTGTATTCTCCGCATGGCTGGCACTAGAAACTGAGCAAAATAATCTCCTGGCTTAAGTTCATTTCCAACAGCAATGTATCGAAATTTGACATTACCATAATTCCTGACATTGTTATGCACCCATGCATTTGCTTCGTCTTGATTTGAAGCAATTCTCGGAAGATCTTGGTTTGCAACACCTAACATGAGTTCAACGTTGGAGCCTCTGAGGGCTTCCAGAGCATCTCTGTCTGGATCATAGAGTCTCATTCTTCTGATATTGTTCTGGTTGAAAAGACCTATAACGTCTCGTTTTGATGGTAAATTGTTGCCAAGCATTCCATAGCAAACACCGATTTGTGCACCTGCGATATCATAAATAATATATGTTAGTGAATGAACAAAAAATCTAACAGCTTGTTAACAATGAAGGGTGAGAGACCTGTGGTGTCTAGGGTCGCCATTAGCAGGCCAAGTAGTAACATGACAGAAACCATTGAAGGGGTACTGACAAATGAGAAGAATTTAGCCATGGAAAAATAAAACCAAAATGGATCAAGCAAAAGAGATCCTAATGCTTACTGCTACGATACCAATACTTGGCGCCCTTTTATAGACAATATATGCTGCATATTTCCCACCAGTCACCATGAATATTTTCATCATTCGCAGGAACTTAAAAAATAAAAATAAAAATCTTCTGCGTTGACTCTTGACAAATTGCATCTTTCAAAAATCTTGCATCATAACGGATTGTCATTTGGAGGTTCTTTAAAAAGTCTTGCCTCAAATCAAATCAAGCAGGTTTTCTTTCGTGGGGTTCTTTGAAAAATATTTTATGAAAACATACCAAACAGATACTTAGGTTTTCCCCCGCTACACTTTCGTTAGCTCCAGTGCTCTGCGCTCTCTTTTTTCATATATACTTACGCCAAGTTTATAGCTAGATTATTTTCATTCTTTTAATAAATTATTTTCACATTTGCATTCAGTTTTTCTGTAACTGTTTATTTTATACGTATGAATGTATTATACGCGAAATACTGGAGTCCTTTTCAAATTGAGAGCAACGAGTCTTTTCCACAACTTTAATCAATTGCTGCAAAACTAGATACCGAAACTCTTATGCAGGCTTGTTTGCTAATTAAATGAAATGGAGGATTTGTTTATGATGTATGCATGCATGCTGCTTTACAGTTTGCTGCACGAAAAACATGGGTGCTGCTTCCAATTAATCACTTGAAACGGACTGTAAAAAGCACATTGATCCACAAAAATATTGCATTTCACGTGTAACATTTTATGAGGGGGAAAAAAAAGCTGGAATTGTACTTGATTATTCGTTATGAACCGCTTGGTTATTGATAATAATCTTTGATTAAGGGTCTAATAATTGATATGGTCATTTTGATTCAATCTAATTCATTAACAAAATTCTTGGAACTGGTTCAAAAGTAGATCTTTCGAATTGGTTTAGTGATGTAAGTGGATTAAGACTTGATTTAAATTTGGTAGAGGTTTATTCACTGTGGATTTCACTTCAAAGTTATATCATTCCAATACTTAGCAATAAACAAAACTTAAATTACGCATGAAATAACCTCAACTGTTATTGTGGTGCCATTACTATTGGAGAATGAATGTGGACTTGAAATTAAGTAAACTTTTATTGGTGTGCTAGCTGTTACTCATAATTATGTCAACTTCTGGATTTCATTTTCAGAGTGATGAGTGATGCGTTGCAACCAGGCAACTTCGAAAATCCAAGTTGGGTGCATTGGCTAATTATCATTTTGTGGAAGATAAATTGGTGGTATTATGGCCGGGCCTCCTTGCAATGTCAAAGTCAAGCCACCAACAAGAAAAATATATTGTTACACCCCAGTATCTGAGTTAATTATTTTTTTGAAATATCCAAAATTTTCTATCCTCACTTTGACTCGGTTTTCTTTTAAATTCTTAAACAACTTTTTGTACTCTCGAAGATCCATTTCAATATTCTTGACCATCAAAATTTTTTATTAAATTTTTGTGTTCGTATTAGTATTATCGCCATCTTCCTATGTCAAAGTCAAGCAATATGAATGGAAATCCAAATTAAATGCAATATGGGTACCGCTGGTGCCATCATGTTTATGTGGAAAATTGGTATTTTGGCCTTCTTAGTGTTTCAAAGTCAAGCAATATAAAAGAGTAGTGTACCATTGCCTTAATTTTTGGGTTATCATTAATGCCTTCGCTAATTTTTTTAAATAATAAAAATTCTCCATGGTCAAATTAACTTTTAAATTTTTTACAATTGGACAATTTTTACGATGTATTATTGAAATATTTGTTTTAGCTAAGATTTACAAATTTTAATTAATTTTAACTAATTAATTAACTTAAGTACATACATTGCATATTACATAAATAAAATTTTAACGTGGTTTAAATTTTTAATTCTATATCTATAAAATTACGCTTAGAAAAAAATAATTCACTAAGAAAATCAATAATTATAAGCACTAATAAAATTGTACAAAATAAATATATCCTTTTATATTTATAGTTATAGTCTTGAATCTTTTTATATAAATTTATCTAACGAGATCCTTTTACTTTAATGTGTTAAAATTCTTTCGACTTAATTCAACAAAATTCTCTTACTAAATGCTATTAAACTCTCTTTTAACAATCACAAATTCTTCTCTTAAATAATAATATAATATTATCTTTACAATATATAAAAAAGTGACTCTTTAAATTTATGTAATTAAAAATTACGGTTTTATAATTTTTATTAAGTTTTTTTTAAGAAATTTTAAAAAAATAACATGAAATAATAACACGACTATTAACAAAGAATGGTAGATATGTGTACCACAAAACAGCCTCATCCTATATCTTAACTTATCAATCCACATGAACCATTCAATTCACAAGGTGCCGATCTTAGTCTAATAAGGTGAGTTTTGCATTTACAAGCTCGAGCTAAACATAAATACATTAATAGAACCACTTTAATATCTTTCAATCTTGTCCTCTGTTAGTGGTTTCTATGTTTCTTAGTAATGCATACATTCCTTATTCTAACAATCCGATAATAGATAGCGAACCACCTCGGCACGACTAATCTAACATCCACTGCCGAAACGTTTAAAGTTATGAAAAGATTCAGCAATGAGCAATACTATTTTAAGCATAAATAAACAAAAAATAAGCGAAACCGTCAAATCAACAATAAAAAATGTTTGAAAAATTATCCTTATTTCCAATCACAAGTGTTTCCTTAATGACCCAACAATACCGAGAACACATTCCCCAAGAACCCGAGAAAATTCAATGGATTACTTCCACAAACGATAGTTGGTACATGCAAAGTGAAACTACCCACAAAATCATCCACTATATTGAAACCATCCACTACAAGATAACTATCTGACGACGGGAGGACAGTTAAAAAAGCATGATTTCAATCAACCGCTCGAAGAAATCTACAAAGAGGAAGCTTCTGTTGGCAGCAAGGGTAAGAACAAATTAGGAGAGCTGTTATGCTGCAGAATTACTCCCCGAACTTACTAAAAATTTCTCCTTTTTTGTTTTCAATGTTCTTATTCTCACAGAAAACATTCTTAAGTTAACTTAAGCATCGAAAATTTTTCGTCGGTACGCCGGCATCCCTGATTTTTCTTTTGCATTCACAGGAAGCAAGCATGCATTCGAGAGTTTGTGAAAGGAAACTCTCGTTGACATTGGGGGAACATAAAATCGCAGTCAACAACATAAAATTCTTCTCTTAAAAAATAATATAATATTGTATACCCTTAAAATTATAGTACCTAATGAAACTAATATATCATAAAATATTTTGGATTGATCAAAATAATTAAAGCATATATGTACTAGAAATCAAGTATTAATTATTAATTTAAAACCATACCATACCATACTAAAACCAATTTGAATGAACATATCATATTTTAAAAACCTCACATGAGAAAAGTATATTCATGCATTCATGGTAATATAATATAGTCAGTCATATGCAATGTATGCATTGCAGTCTTTAGACAACAAGGCCTCTGAATTCATTGTCCAAAACTTTTGTATCTGTCTAAAAGGATCTCAAGAACCTAAATCTAAATCTCTCCTTATACAAAAGATATTACAACCTAATAGTTCTTGAAAACTTATAATTTCTTTCTATATATAGACCATAAAAAAAATTATATTACAGAAATTCTAATTCTTTTCTTATTTTTTGTACAACTGTTAAGATTTTCAAGGTTAACTCATTCGTGAAGATTACAAAATTACTAGATTCTTGATAGATAGTTAAAGAAGACATTCGGTGTGTACTAAGGACAGAGAGCTTGACTAGTACTTGATAACTGCTTGAGCAAGCTTAATGGATTAGAGTCAGAGGCCTGGTACTTGACTTGTACTTGACCATTTGCTCGAGCAGTCACGTTCTACAGGCCTAGTACTTGACCTTCATTCAACCACCGCTCGAGCAACCTCCTTCGAAAAACCCAGCACTTGACCAATCCAAATTGGTTACCTAGGAAGGGCCTTTTTCCCTAGGAAGGACCACTTAGTCTCTAACTACCCTCCATTTAAGCACCCATACAAAAAATATAAAACTCCAAGTCATAAAGTTAGGGTTTGTGATTTATGCTTTTCTTGTTTGTTTTAGTAGAGATTCTTACATTGAGTTGTCCATAGCCATTTTCAAGAATCATAAATCTTCCTTTGATCTTGGTGATTTATGATTGATTGTTTTTGGATAACATAATTAACAAAGATTTCTATCTCTAAAACCTAACTATTGATTTTCAAAGTTTTGGAGGTCATTCGTGATTCCGTAATTGTAAAAAGTAATCTGAATTTTGGTTACAGAAAATGCAAAAGTTCTTATAAGAAAAACATTAGTTGTAAATTTTATTTTGTTGTAGATTTTGGGAAATCTCATCCAATCAAGGATTTTTCATAATTTGAAGTGCCCCTCGAACAAGTGTTTCCTTAAGATCATGACTATCTTATCAAGAAGCCCAATATTTTCGATCAAATACTGTTCAGCTGAATATCTGTCGCAGAAAACCTCTCTTTTAATTATGTAGTTCCTTCCTTCTCTCAGAATGACTCCATGTTCACAAGCCAATTCAAAGATCTCGGGTACACGATAGAAGCCTTTCCCAAACTCTATCATGAGGTCAGCTTTCTTCATTGCTGGTGCCAGTTTATTTTTCACCACTTGCACGCTGACCTCAACACCAGTTTTCTGAAGAAAAGGACAACAAAATAGGAACCTCAATGACCCAAGAGACAACCAAATAAATCCAATAAGAACTTGAGCTAAAAGAAAGATCATAACAAAAATGAATAAATAAGCAGTTTGGGGAGAAAAGAATGATGATAACAAAGCAAAACTTAAAGAAAATGAAAATCATCTGCTAACCGATGCACAGGAAAAATATGATAATATCTGGAATTCATGTGGAATTCTAAGATGTAAATGAAATGCAATCAAAATCCTTTTGTGTGACTGGATAAATTTATATATTATTTACAACTCAGATGAATCAAGGAGGTTGCCATTTAAATTATCAAACTAAAAACCAGAATAAGATGGCAATGGTTTTCAGGATTTAAATGTTTTATGCCATGGGAAAATAAGCACTATCAGTACTATCATTTCTCCATTTTCAAATTTTTTTAGGATATTATGAGAAGACAAGCAAGGAATGATTGGGATTTATTTTTGATCGGGGAGAAGAAAACAAAAAGGTTAAAACCAAATAAAAGAAAGCAATAAATCTACAATAAGATGATTTAGAATGATAGTTAGAAAGGGGGCATGAAATTCATAGCAAAACCACACGGCTACTTCCAAATTAGCTGATACAGTAATACGTGAAGAATGAAGCACTACTGGTATTAATATGATCAATTTGCTTGCGCAAACATATCTCCAAGAACTTATAAGCTTATTCATGCCACTTATTCACATTCATGCTAGAATTTTTACCTTATCATCAGTCTCGAACAATCTCGTCCTCATCATTCTTAAACGTAGAGCTGCATAAAATTTCAATGCATTTCCACCACAGGTGACCTCATCCATATGTCCAAAGCCCAGACCTGATTTTGCAGTAAATCTAATCTAAATACAGAACACAATTGGGACTGTCAGTGCCATACATTCCACTAAAAGATACAGTATATCAAAAAGCCAAAAAATTCAAGAATTTTAGTAACAGCACTCCAACCTGATTTAGGAAAATGATTAAAGTGCGTGATTGACATAATGAATAATGAATTTTTCGAAGTGCTTGATTCATTATTCTCGATTGTACATCACCATAGATGCCACTAATAGGAACATCAATTTCACATTTGGGGACAAGGGCAGCAACCTGTGAAAACCAATATTTAGGATAAGGTGAAAAAATGAACAGCAATAATGGTAAAAAAATCACTAACCATCTACATTCATGAGTAACAAATGTCAATGTTGCAAAGGCGTGCCTAGGCAAGTGCAAAGTTCAGTGCCAAAGAAGAAAAACAGCAGGGTGCAATATGAACAAACTACTGCTCAAAGTTCAAAGCACAACAAAATAAAATAAAGTAAAAAAAAACTCTTTCTACTTTTCTTTTTCCTTTTCCTTTCCTATACACATTATGCAATGATTGCTACTAATTACCAATAGCCAACTGGAGGACCAATTAATTAACAGATACTGGCTCTTTTGTTTTCACCCAACTTACTAAACACCTTACATTCATTTTGTATGTGTAAAAATATGTATACAAAGGGGAATGCTAACCTCCTCCATCATGAGTGCAGGTTACCAACCTCCTTACATACCATTGGACCAAAAAGCCACAATACACTTAATCAACTAATGACAAGAGGGCACTGTCATCCATTGACAATATGACATCATCTTATCCAAGGAAATACAATATTTTTTCTGTTGGTGATAAAAAGGAGAGAGGAAACCATTAAGAACACGTACACACAGAGGAAGTTGCAGAGAATCCCCAATAACAAGTTATTTAAATTTTAGTTTTCATCTCTAAGTTTCATTTATAAACTCTGTTCCAGCACATTTTCCATCTTCTTGTATTTGACTTCAGGGTCTACTTAATTAAGTTACAATTTGACCAAACACGATGTCTTGGACAAAATCGCTCCAATACCATGTTAAGTTACTATTTGCCCAAAAAGCTAAAGCTTAATGGTAAGTGCCAAACAACAGTATGAAGCTTAACATGTTTATTTTATCTTTATCAATGGAATTTCAGTTTCTCACAAAAGTTACATAAATAAGTAAATAATGTCAAAGATTGAATGAATCACTTACACTATCAACCACAATTACATCTATGGATCCACTTTTAGTCAGAGTATTAACCATATTCAGCAAATTTTCAGCAGAATCAGACCGTGAAATCAGAAGATTTTCTGTGTCTACACCCATTGCTTCAGCAAGTAGAGGGTCTAATGCATTCTCTACATCAAGATATGCACAGTATCCTGCCAAAATTATAATTCATGTGACAGAGAACAAAAAGTTGCTAAATGGCAATAACCAACATGCATTAATATCCCTTTTACATTATCAATTGAAGTCACAGAGGCCAAGTAAAATCAAATGAGAAATAGATAGCTTGAATGATCCATTACAAACAAATTTGCTACAGACATGTTTCTTTTCTGTCTTTAATATCCAAGTTCTCAATAAAGTAAAGGGATGTCTTTCTTAAATAGTTATGCCCTGCCACAGCCACAGATAATAAAGAAATATTTCGCTCTTACTCAAACCCAGATGAGTCAGCAGGAACATTGGGTTTACATTCCAGATTTACTCATTTCTGAACATTTTTGCATTTAAAAGGCACGAGAATTGACCCTTTTTAATTCTAAATAAAATGTCCTCAAAAAATAAATGTTAAAGTCAAGAAAATAAACAAAATAAAATATCTTAATGACTTACATAAAAGATGGATTTAGGCTTCAAATGATTAAAAAAAATCACTTAGATGATTGATGGATATCCACACTGCTATTTCTAGTCATAAAAAGAATTGAATTGTGTATAAGGGAGAAACAAAAGGTGAAGTGTGTAGCTAAGGATTCAATCACAAGGCAATAGGCAACTAGAAGCTAAACCCATTGCTCAAGACATCAAATAACCGTGTAGTAAGGTCTAGTCTGGCAATCTTTGCAAATGGTCTAAATTCATTCAAATGAAGTGTTTCATGATCAACTAAATGATGAATGACAATGAAGAAAATTTTTAGTACAAAATTACAATCAAAATTTAGGCTATATATATTATTGCGAGAACTTCAATAAAAATCTATTCACCATTGAAACCCATTATTTAATGAGAAGCTAAAAGCAATAGAAAACTCATGCAAAAATTTACTGCTAGGAAAATTGTTGGTTTTTGCATTAACCCCTGAAAAAACTACGGTGACATGTATCCACAAACTATTATTCATTGTAAGCCATCAATGGCCACGGTGGATTGGTGTTCTCTGAACTATTAGGACCAGAGTAACACAGCAATCTACTTATGGAAGAATGACCTATAATGCTATTCCAATACTGGTGAAAGAATCTTCAAACTTTCTTGATTAATTCTAAATTAAGATACATCAACTGTAACTGTTACATAAATAAACTCCTGTAGTAAGCATTATGAATAATAAGTATATGGAACATGTTTCTATATAGACTAAAAGTATCAACACAAACAAACTTGTGAACACCAATACTACTACAACACAAACAAACAGGAAATCCGACTAGGTAACATTAATACTACTATGAGAAACAACCTACTTAATAAAACGAAACATAGCAAAAAACTTAAGGCTAATAAACATTTTTTTTAACTCTATTAGAAACACAAACCAAGACACAATATGAGTGGAACATGGTCTCACCTACGATTATCCCAAAATTTAAACAGATAATATGAAGTATTTGAAATATATATATATAATATATGCTAATAATAATTTTGGTTAGGCCAAAGTGATCTACATAAATAATATACAATTCTAATCACAAAGTATAAGAAGACAAAATCAATATGCACCTCCAAGCTTTTGAGCTTCCTTGATAACATGTAGCGCTAGTGTTGTCTTACCAGATGCTTCTTGCCCATATATTTCTATAATTCTTCCCTGAAAAGGGCCAAGTAGATTTCTCAACAAGGTTAGACGAATATGAATTTAAATGAATACGAAGAGAGAAGCTTATTACTGAATAACTTCCTTATAAAAGCAACTACAATATAATTACACTATGATAAAGCATTTCTATATACACATTAAGTCTCAAATTGCCATGCAAGAAAAATTAAAGGTTTACGCTCTCAAAAAAAAATGGCAGATAAATCATGAAGGAAAAGCACAATAATTTGAGATAAATTATATTCCAGCTCAAACAGCAGCTAATGGATTTCTCCAGTGTTTGCAGCAAATAGGCTATAGCCCAAGCAGCAACTAACTAAATTCAGCGACAGGTAAATCTTGCTTTAGTTATGAACTTAAGGATCTAAAAATCCAAGCATGTTGGAGAACATGTTGATGTTGAAAGTTCCAATATAGGTTTTGGCATCAATTTTTGGCTGAACTGAAATCACCAAGAAACACAAGTATGTTAAATTTACTTTTAAATAGTTATGGCAACCAAAACCTTTTGCTATAAAAGTTTCAGAGACACTTCCTTTGGCCAATGGAGAGTAGGAGGAAGAGTTTGGGTGTGCTTTGTCTATGAGTAGTGCAAAACATCTAGACAAAGAAAATATAGGAAACAGCCTAGTCTCACTCCAAGACAAGTCAGTGTAGGAATGAAGAGGAAACTCAAGAAACAAAGCCTCCATAGAAAAGTACATATTCCAAAAGAAAAACTGACAGAATCATGCAGTATCCACATTAGGTATGGAACTAACGATAAAGAAACCAACATTAAGCAAGGATTTCACAAAATGCTAGGAGTTCCAATCTCTTATGATATGTTAATAGTCATTTAAATTTAGCACAGATAACTACTTCAATTTTTTTTCTTTTAAGATAAGAATTGGTAGTGGTAACATGCATTCATCCAACACATTGCAATGTACAAACTTATGAAAGAAACCAAAAGGAAATCCTAAGATTGTCCAGAACACAACTAGCTCAGTAGTGACCAGACACATGGAAGAATGAATTAGCTTAGCTTAGTAACCTGTGTCAAGAGAAGTGACAAATAGGTGAAAAAACATCTTTGGTGTCTCATTCACCAAAAATTTATTCCATGTGTATGTGGGCAGCATATGCTTATGGTAGAACAAGGCTCAATAAGACACCAAAGCTTTTTCAGCTAATCACCTTTGGTAATCCTCCAATCCCAAGTGCTAGATCAAGCTTTAAAGAGCCTGTAGATATTACAGGAGCAGGCCTTGACATAAAAAACCGTTTCAAAGATAACATAGACTCTCTACCAAAATCATCAGCAAGCTGTGAGAGAGCCAGACGAAGTGCATTCTCTTTCTCCACTGTTTTGACATCATCAAAAGTTTCACCGCGTTCAAATTCTGAAACTATAAAAGCATTCATTTTTGAAAGTTAGACCAAATTACGGATGCAAGACTAACAAATCTAGCATACAGTTAAGAAGCTTCCATAAGACCTGGAAGAAGGTTTGAGTCAAGAAAGAAAATTCTATTTAACTGTTGCTATGCATCAATGTGCTATTGCTCAACAATAAATTGCATAGCACCAAATAATACGGTGGTCAGAACCAATTTGCTGTATTAGCTGTAACAAGATATAACCCTAGGAGACAGTAAAAATTTAGCACTAATTATGAGAAGAAGAAATTGTTAATAAATTAAACATATTTTCTAAATCTGCATGCATCTGTTCAATATTCCCTTGTTGTCACAGCTAATCTTGCAAGACTACCAATGAGTATCGCTTTCAGTCAAAAAATGCAACCACTTGCTGGACAACTCAATGCCAAGTGTTCATTCATAATTGGGACTACCGAAACAGTAACAGAAGAATAAACTTTTCCAAGATCACAACAGATCCAACCAACCCTCCTATTTTACAATCAGCTGCTACTGCACCATAATTATATTTAAGGACTATCCAATTCAAAGAAGTGTCTATAAATCCACAACATTGCCCATTGAAAAATATGAATAATAATGATTGATCACATCCTCATTCATAGTGAAGCAATTCACAACTATTTTGTAGGTAAGAGAGACATCATTTGTTGCTGATTACCTACAGAAGACAGACTGTGGGTGCTCATCCCATTATACGTAATTGAACCTCTTATACTCTGAAAGAAAGCAGAAACAATCAGAAGTCATAAGAGATGTTATAGTCCATCACATTTCATGGTAAAACTATATTTAGAGATCCTTATTTCACAGTAAAAATAGAAATAAAATAAGAGGGGAAAAGAGAAAAAGGAAGAGACAAGAAGACAATTATGAAAAACATTACTCATTTACCAAAAGGCAAGAAAGTAACAAAAGAATTCTTGAGGCGAAAAGGAAGGAGCATATCACTAATGAATTGTAATGTCATAAAAGTTCAAAACTCAGCATAAAGTTAAAACTAATTCTTATTCTTTTAATGGATTCATATAGCTAAGGCTCAAAATAGTAAATACCTATCCTAAATTGCCAGCATTATATGTTATGGAGCTTAAATTAATTAGGATTAACATCATTGACCCCACTTGTGTTTTGAATTAAATAAAAGCATACCAAGGGGACTTAAAATTTTGTCAGAATCCTGCCTGGAATTTGTCAGAAACCTCAGATTTTTGTCAAATTTTGTTAAAAGCCTCCATCACAAGGCAAGTTTGCGATTTAACTGTTAAACCACTTGACTCTACATGAATTTAACCCAGAAGTCAGAGGAGCTATATGATAGTATCCAAATGATTTATTCAACAGTATAAAAGCAATGCATCTCATACATGTGAAATATGTCACAGTTCCAAATTTAAAAACACCTGAGGTATAAAATCTAGGCAGTGAATTCCTACAGTGGTCATATTCTAAAAGCTGTTATTTTATAAAGAGAATGTAATTCAGCATTGGTCACTGCCGCATGCAAAATAAATATGGTGACAACAGATTATCTCTAATCAAATAGCTCAGCCAACATTTTATTCCTAAAGTTCTGATCAGAAAGTTGGAGCAAGAGCGATTATGTTTCACTATGTGGTAGAAAGTAACTTCAATTCAATCCTGCAACAAAATGACTCCAAAATATCGTAGTCCTGTCTCTAATCTTATTCTTCATCAAGAAGAGACCAAGCCTTTTTTATTTTTTCCTGATTCTGGGTTATTTACCCTTTCAACTCACAGAAATTGATAATTTTCATACCGAGTATTGCCTATAAATCCCAATAACCTATGAGTTTGTCCTTAAGGTTCCTTTAATTCTAAGTTTCTAATTCAATACCAGAAAAACCACAAACCAACGTTCTCCTAATAAATATAAAAATAAAAGAATAAAGGAAGAAAATCATCCTCGACATTACTACAGAAATGGAGTCATAAACATTAGCGACAGTTCACATTAGCATACAAATGCACGTACAAATACAAAAATACATAACGATGAAAATTTTGCAGGAGAAACAAACCCCACCAGTTTACTAGACACGTAACTAAGAAAGTTCAAGAAAATAACATGAACCATTGAGGAAAAGAGAATATGATAGAGACCTGAGATAGAGAAGGAAAGAGGGTGAAGAAGCGAGATTGTCCAAAGGAATTGAGACGGAGACAGTGCAGTAACTGTGTCATTTTTTCTTCTTACACCGCCACTTTTTGGGGTTTAGGGTTTCAAAGAATACGCGCCATCTGTCTCTCCATCTCGGCTGCGAGGGAAAAACAGCCCCAGCGAGTGCCGCTGGGAAATGTTGAATGTCTGCATTAACGCACTCGTGCGAATAAAAAAACTGATAAAAATCCACGAGTGTAAATTTAGTATGTAAATTCAAGATAAAAAAAATTTATCTTATGTTAACTGTTTAGATTGGTTTTGTCCAAATTAAAACTAATGTTCTTTGGATCTTGTTTTATTTTCATAACCAACCAAAATCAACTTCGATTATATAATTTGGGAACCAAAATCTAACCTTTATTTAATAAATATTGAATATCAAGTTTTCTTTTTGGGTTGGATAGCATCACCTGATCAACATGTCTCATGCCAAAGTTAGTTTAACTAAATTTTAACTTGAGTCTTTGGGTTATGTGTAGTTTAAGGACTTGGCTAAAATGTTTTAAGAAAAAACCCAGTTATAACTTTACATAAACTAACAAGAATGAAGGGTATTTATGCCCTTGTCAAGTGGATTAAATCAAGTTACAAAAAGAGTTATGACCAAATGACCTTTTGAATTTTTACATATAAACTTAATAAAATCAACTAAGAATGAAAAGTATTGGTGGTAAATGGTACATCTTAGTTGTGATTGAAGACTTGTCTCGGTTCACATAGGTTGTTCATCTAAAAGAAAAGCTTGATGCCTTTTCAAAAGAAAAAGGAGTATGGAATAACTAGAATTCAAAGTGATCTTGAAAAAGAATTCAAAAATTATAGCTTAAAAAGAATTTTTGCCTGTTGTTGTAATGGTTTACGTCGAATGGAATGATAGATTAGAAGAAGAAGAAGAAGAAGAAATAAAGAAACAGAAAACTGAGAGATAAGGTTAACAGAAGGGAAATTAAATTATTAGAAAAATGTAGAAGGAGTCGAGGAGCTAAAATCATTGCTCGTAGTCATTAACGGTGATCTTGATCTGTGGTGGGACCCAAGTAAAAGCCTGTTATAGACGGTCGTGATTCAACTTAAAAAACACCAGTCTTCCCGAGTGGGTAAGATCCGAAAACCGGGGCTTAGCTGCATGGAATGAAATTGGAAGGCATTTACTTATTTATTTAATTGCTGATTTAACAAGTGCAGCAAAAGCAGCACACCATTGTTGACATCTGGGTTTTGATTCGAAAGCAGCGAATCGATCATGGCGGAGACCGGCTCTCAGCTATCCTGCTTCTCTTCAATCAACGGCAAACTTCAACTCCAACGCCGCTTCCTTTTATCTCCGAGTTTTCGCTCCTCTAAGGTACCTCTTTTACAAGGAAAATCTAAATGCACGACTGTTAATTCTTTTTTTTCGCATTTTATGTTTCTTCTTCTGTTCGTCAATAAATTTTGATCCGAAAGCTATTCTGTCGAAATGAAAGAGTTCGTGAGTATATTCAATTGTGCCTTTTGATTTTAGGCCTGTTAATCTGTTTGTTATATCATATATTTGTAGGATTCTGAAGCGTTTTTGTATCTTTATTACACTGGAATTTGCATTGGTTAGTTTTCGCTACGGTGTATTGATTGCATTTGTTTCACTGCCTTTGCAATTGGTGCAAAACCATTAATCCCTGAACCTTGAGTAAAACAAAGTACTAGTGCTAAAAGAGGATATTTAAACACCAACACGCCCCCTAGCATTCAAGGTTAAGGTTTTTGATGTCACGAGAAGACAATCACAGGCCTATTTTCTTTTGGTTGTAATTTAGTTAATAGAAATGGGGTTTTAATTATTCAAACGCAAGAATTCTTGGTTAAGTAGGCTCTGGCAGTATGCCACAATGAGCATAGAAGGGTGCAACGATTATCCTTAATATCTAATGTCTATCACACTTCATTTAGGAAGTTTTCAATTAACAATAATTGGGTTTGACTGACAATTGATAAACAAGATTAATAACAAAGATAGATGCAATTCTAGTAAGCCTTTTTTTTTAAAAAAAAATACACGCAATAGGTGTTAATTTCTCTAATGAAACATCTTGTGGGACTGTCAAAAGTTCTTTTTTGGTGAGATAATCCCACAATTGTTGGTGTTAGTTTTATTAGATGAACGTTACTAAGTTGAATAATTAAAGAGTGTTTACCTGCAGGTCATAATAAGCTTTAGGTAATCTTGTTTTGAATGAATTTTAAAGAAACTGTTTATTATCATAAAGTTACTTGGTACTCTACACGCTGACTGCTGGTATTTTCCAGTCCTGGGTTTGTATGAGTCTTGACAAGGAGGGCACGGACACTACAAATTCTGTGATTAAAACTACGCTAAGTTATACTGCCAGTGGGTCAAAACCATTTGTTGAAGGGACAACAAAGTCATATCCAACTACAGAAGAGGAACATGCTTCTGGAGAAACGAGGGTAAATGAGCCAGTAGAGGGTGGTGGTGTTACACAAACGAAAAAGGCAGCAAAAATCCATGATTTCTGTTTTGGGATCCCTTATGGTGAGTGTACTTTGTTTCGTGGAAAAGCTTCTAATGTTAAACTTTTTGGGGGTTGGAGAAACCCGAAGACAATGCACATCTCCTTCATAAACCCTTACTTATTATGCATGTTGAATGGTTCACTGAACTTGGTTTCTGTAGCATGATGAGATAATTGAGTTGATCATTCAAGTTTTTATGTTGGCAAACTCTTATACTTCAGGAACCCTTACCATTTGACATGTTCTACTGTAGATCAATTCATAAATGCGAATATGTGTTCCTTGAATATACACACTTCTGGAGCCTTGTTATCAATTTATTAAGGTTTTTTTATAATATTTTAATGATAAGAAAGGTGTTTTGTGATCTGTTAGAACATGCCAAATATAAGGCAAGAGAAAAATGACCTGGCCTTTGCTTGCATATTTGTGATCTTCCATAATAAGACGTTCTTGTAATTAAGATTTGGACTATTGCAAGTAAAATGCCCTGAGTAACAACATTAAGGCCGGACTCAGCTAAATTGGCCATGTCACAACTAAGATCCATTTTCATTGCCATCTGGATTGGGATATGGTATGATTGGAGTCCTTACTGAATTCATAACAGAAATAAAACTTTCTTTCAAGCTTTATGTTCTTCCCTTGTATTAGGCTTGTCCGAACCCATCCCCCTCCTTGTATACCCCCATTTAACTTTTTGCACTTCCTTTTCTGTTGTTTTAATCCATTTACCTTTTTAATCTATAAAAATGCAAGTAATGTCAATATTACGTCTTCATCCAGTATGTCATGGATAGTTGTATTTACTTGCACCTTAATTTTAAGGGGTTTTGAGAATAAGGTAGGTGGACCTACCAGTGCAAAGTCTTATAATCTATATTGTTACAGGTGGTCTTGTTCTAGGTGGAGGGCTTCTTGGTTTTATATTCTCAAGAAACCCGGTGACTTTAAAAAATGTTGTGATTGGAGGTGCTTTGCTAGCCCTCAGCACCTTCAGCTTAAAGATCTGGAGGCAAGGAAAATCAAGTTTACCATTCATACTAGGACAAGCAGGTAGGAACTTGCACTAAAGTCATACCATTTTCTTGTCCATAATTTCTATGTTTGGTTGCTTCCCCTCTTTCTGTTTCCTTTCTTTATGTTTATCTGTTTTTTCTTCTTGGAGTGCTAAGTTGGGATAATAACACACTGTTAAAAAATAGAAAAAGAAGAAGTCTGTGTCTGCATTGCTTCTGAGCCTTTTAAGACAGTTGTTCTGTTTAACTCCTGAGTGTATTTTTGGAAACTGATTTGGACTTCACTTGTTCAAATTCTGATTTTAGTTAACAGGTTTGCATTTCCCTTCAGATTCTTGTTGCAAAGATAGAAGTGAGACTTAGGAACTTGAATGTAAAGGAGATGACACCATATGCTTGAGTTTATTTTGATGCTTCTATGGGGTCCATTGAATTACATTCTGATGAAACCATCAGGATGTTTAGAGGGTAGAAAAATATCATGTCAGTTTTATGCGTCAATTGAAACCTTATCCAACAAAGAAGCAAAGTATATTAAATGGTTGGAGAGTAAATTTTTCAACTATGTGAGCAATATGATGTAAGATCAGATGAGAAAATGGAGAAAGGATGGGATAAAGGAATATAGGCTAGAGAGAGAGAGAAAAAGGGAACAAAAAATAATTTAGGGAAAGATTAAAATAAAAAAAATTAATGTTTCCATTATTTCAGAACATAATTTTAATGGCTAAGTTATAAACAAAATGGAAAATAGAATATACTCAAAGATAACCTAACATTCTCAAAATAAGAAAAAGATACCTAAATAACACAAATAAAAAATTTCCCAAGTTCCTTTATAAACATAATTCTTAAACCTCTATAATCATAATGAGGTACCAAACAAGGATGATTTCCATAAGGATACTGCTTTTGACTTGTTTCCCTGCTCAATGATTCAACTGCCTTGCCAGTGAGATTTTGAATTTCTGTTACAAACCAAACTGACATATGGTAAACATCATTGGAATTAAAGAGTTGAGTAAATGGATTGTTAAGCTGCATCAGGATAGGCAATTCTGAAGTTAAAGCCATCTTCCTTTAAACAGGACGAGGGATTTTGTTGGATTCATTTATGAACAAGTGAGGTGTGTTTTTCTAAATGTTTGAAACATATTTGCACCCATGAGTATAAAGTATGAGTGTTAGCTTTCTTTACACAAGTTATTTTCCCTTGCAGTCATATCGGTATTAAAGTGGATGTAAATTTTTAGTAAGTAACAAACTAATGCGCTCTCAATGATATCTGACACTCAGTTTCCAGATTGGCAACAATTAATTACAAGTACTGCACAATGAAAATTTTCAATTTATGATAGATAAAGAATTCGAGATTTTTTTATCATGTTGTGTGTAAATTATGATGTTAGAAATCTGTTAACATCAAATACTTGATTCTTCAGAGCTTGTCTCATGATGCCTGGTCTTTGTGATCTTTCAGTGCTCTCAGCAATCTTCTTCTGGCAGAATTTTGAGGCCTACTCATTGGTAGTAATCACATGATTTCAATATTTACTCTTCACCCTTTTTCCAGCTGATTTTTTTAATTATATATGAATGTATATAGATATTCTTGTGGTTATTATTGTTGTTGGATAAAACTAACTATATGCTATCGCATGGTTACAGACAAAGAAGCTAATTCCAACAGGGTTTTATGCCGCCATTAGGTAATTTATTGGTGTTTGCTCTGTTTTCGTTAACAAATGTTAAGTTAATCAAGTAACTCACCTGGTCTTTTCTTTTTTCGGTTTCTTTTGACTGTCACAGTGCTGCAATGCTGTGTTTCTATTCATATGTGGTGGCATCGGGAGGAAATCCACCGCCAAAGAAGCTGAAATCATCTGCTGTTGCACCATCATAAAGAGAAATCTTAAAAACCAGGTCAATTAGACGTTTTTCAGGGGAGTTTTCTTTCATTGGGTGAATGTCATTTATAGGAACTGCTGCTGGGTTTAAGCATATTTATACGTGGTTCAATGTTATACTGGAGACAGTCAGTGGAAAATGTTATTATATTTATATATATAATCTGATTCCTTTTTAACCAAATTGTAGAGAAGAGTAAGACTGTAGTGGAAACACATTATATTTTTATAATCTCATTCCCTTTGATATGTGCTCAACCATTGATATTGGTTGTTTTTGCTCTTGTTGTCAAAGAGGAAGAGAGGGCAAAATAAAGTTAAACAAGAGAATGAAAGAAAGAAAGAAAAAAAGGAAAAAGAAAATTTGGAGTTTACGTTTGCAAGCAGGATTGCATAACCCAGAATTGTTGCAGCAAGACCTTCAGAAGTTGGAAGACCAACGATGAGCCCCATTAGCGACGAACATCTACGGTTAATAAGAATGAAAAAAGCCACAAACGAAGTCCTCTGGAGGCAAAGTTAGGGTGGAGGAGATAAAATAGCCAAATTCCAAATCCAATTAGCCCATTGTAGAAGCTGCAATTCGTAGGCCAGTCCAGAAGGATAAGTGGAAAAACCCTGTCTAAGGTCAAGGGTTTGGAAAATGGCAAAATTCTGAAGTTTTGCTTGCTGGCACTTTTTGCCTGTACAGTTAGTTATTGCTAATAGGGTATATATGAAGTCATTTTTAAAATATAACTACGTTTGAAATCATTATTCTTGGTACTTTCTAACATAAAAAATGAAGCAACTAAAATATAAAGTAAATATCAATATTTACTAGACTTGTTTTATGAAGTCGCTCATGCACTAAAAACCTTATTTTAGATATGCATTTATGTCAACTATTATTGTGAATAATAGCCATGGTTGAGAACTTTATGAAATTTTATAACAGATGGGTGTAACTCCACTTGGCATGCTATCCCCCGACCAAAGGTATAGTGCAGTGAAAATGAATTGGTATGGTAGGACTTGCACCACTGCTGACGGTTTTATGTGCAACTTAAATTTCTCCATGTATGAACGCATGTACCTCTCAATCTTTTAAGAAGTCCTTAGTATCGTGGTGAGTGGAGGGAGAACAGCAGTAGTTAGTGGTTGTTGCTCTCACAATATTATTCCCAGTTGAGTATAGGTTTGGAAATTTGATCAGATTTCCATGCCAACTTTCTCACTTGTTTCAGGAAATCGTTTCATGCAAAGCAAGCAACAATTTCTACCTTTGTTGCCGATAAGTTAATAGCCTTTTCTTTGTTTTTCCATTTTCTTCATTCAAATGATATTTACGTCTGTGAACTATTTGTAGGATGTTGAAGATATTCATCCGAGGTATTTCTTGTTATTTAATTTTTAGATCCATCGACAATATCAACTTGAGTTCTCAAGGAGATAAATTCAACTGTGTATCTATATATAGAAGGCTCAGCTTTCTTCTTCTTCTTGTTATTATTATTTATCGTATTTTTAGTACCAGATTGTCTTCAAGCGCTCGCGTGAACAGAAACAGCTTGTGAAGTACAATAAGATTAATTTTTTACTAATTTTGTAAGTTTTCCATGTCCAAATCTCCCTCCAAGTTGACTAGAATGTGAACACTACAACACTTACTGGATTTTTCTTTTTTTGGTATGATCATAAAGCAATTGCGAGCACACGATAATCCCCTTGCAACACATTTATCTTAAAAAAGAAACATGATGCAATATGGAATTGTGATCCATATCACAAATCATCAAAAAGTTTGCATCTTATATCACAAATCACTAATGTGTTAACAAATCCTTCATATTTCATGGATATTGGCCTAACATTATATTCAAAGATGCTATCGTCGTTCATTCCACTAGGGACACCACTATATTCACCCAAACTACGAAAGATGACACATAACTATGTAAAGATGTTCCAAATTATAGGCCAAGATGTGGGGAACCCTCCCATATAGAATGGGACACCTATAAATGTCGGTATATGAGGTCATGCACTATAATATATATATATATATATATCATGGCTAGACATATAACAACATTTTGGCAGCTCTCAACTCATATATCAAGCACTTGCTATATATATATTTGGCAATATTATTAATTTTAGTAAAAATTACTTATTTTTTTAATTAGTATTTAACATTTTGTGATTTTATATTATAATAGAAGTGAATTTAAAATCATGGCGCCTTGACTTCATACACATTTTAATATATGATACAATGTTTATGATGTGTATTACAATATTAAGAAAAAAAGGGTCTTTAATGGCTTTAGTCAATCTAAACTTCATAATGTCTCCAACAAGCAAGTAGCAAATTAATTTGCAGCTCTTCAGGTCATGTAAGAACATATATACACATATTATTGGTTGAAAGCAGGACCACCTACATTCAGAGTTGTCAATAATGGAGATAATTAAACAATCTGGCACTGCAATTAGTACCAGAGTCTTTGCTATCATGCAATGCTATTGCCTTTTAGAGAATGATAGGGTCGGTCAGTCAACCTACAAATACAGAATTTGGATATTCTCCATAAAATTTCTTTCTCGGAAATAAAAGTGATTCTTAAGTCTTTTGCTTTTAATAAAAATAAATAATTAATTAATTTTTATTATATTATGTTTATAATTTAAAGCATGAAGCATAAAAGTAAAATTAAAATTTATAATAAAAATGAAAATTATAAGATAAATTTCATATGGGTTAGAATCATAATTTATGTTACCAAAATTAAATAGAAATTTGGATGAACAGAAGGAAGTAATAATTGAGTGATTAGGGAAATGTTAGTGGGTAATGAATGAGTAGCCCTATGTCTAGTCTACAACAGATGGGTTGCCATCCAATACTAGGGTTGATTATTATGTCCAACTTTATGTCATTTTTTTACCAAAATAAACTCTACATTGCAGTGGAATTGTACCTAATATAGTAATGCCCCGTTACACAAAAAAATTGCACTGCATCAACGTGGAATAACAAAAAATTATTCAAATAATAAATATAATAATAACAATAATTAACATTGCCATTTGCCTGAGCAAAAGAAGGTTCAAGAATTTTAAAAGAATACTAATATCAACATGAAATATCACATTATTTGAAAGTGGACCTAGATTATATTTTATTAATGTTTTACTCAACTGTTACAAGGGGCTGAAATTGAGTTCTCCGTGTCACCTTAATCTATCACACAAAAATATTAAAATCAACTCGCCTAATTGAAAACATACAAACGAGGGTATTAAATCTCAAGAAAAGTGAATTGTGAAATTCTAGATTACTTAAGAGTAAACCTTAAGTTAAGTTTTAAAAGTGTTATGGCTTTTTAACTAGTACAAGACATTTTGGATTTTGTATTTAAAATTTTGGGTGCTAAAATAAAATTCTGAGAAACCAAAACTAAACTTATTGTACCACCCTAAGCCGCCAAAATAAACACTATCAATCTAGTTAAATCTACTAAACTTAAGAAATATAGACATGTATTTGATAACATTAATGTTTAGTAGAATTTACTCATTTATTTTATTAATATTCGACATTTAACAGTTATTTCTTTTTATCACTTTCTCGAGTAATTATATTAGTCAAAAGGTGATTAATAGTAGCAATCACAAAGAAAATCAACGAGTAAAAAGTTATAATTTAACAAAAGTATAATTATGAAAATTATTGTTTTTGATTGAGTCCCTTAATACATGTGATATTGAGATAAACTATGCATTGTATTAATAATTAATGAATGAAGTATGTCAAATCTAATGTATAGACATTGATAAAAGAGATACATAATTTTACACACTAGTAAAAATATCTATCTTGTGTTGGGAATATACAGAATAATCTTAGAATATCAATAAAAGATTTAAATAGAACAATTCTATCATATTAATTATATTAAATTATTGGTATTATTTAATCAATAAAAAAAAATTATTAATTAATTTAATAAAAATACTCAAAAAGAGTTTTGACATCTAATTGTCTTTTTATCTAATTTATGTGAGGTCAATCTTGAATTTTTTTTGTAATCAATTAATAATTTTCTCTTTATTAATTGAATAATTTAATTATATTAGTATAATTAAAAAATTTTAAATAAGATAGTTCTATCATGTCAATATTGTTGATGTGGTAAGACCTTGATAGGACTATCCAATTAATAAAGTGAGAGAAATACATTTATTAGTAATAGATGAAGTAAATCAATTGGAAGTTACACTATTCAATTAATATAGCGAAAAAGTTTATAAAATTTTTTATTAACTTTTTTAATCCATTATTAATAATTCTTAATTCATTTGTTGAATATTTCTACAACGTCAATAAGAACCATCCCACTTAAGACTTTCTTCAGAACAACTTACATCGTAAAATTGTCCTAACTAAAAATTTCTATTATAAAAGAAATAAACAGAATTTCAAAAAGACTAATACATGCATCCACGTTGTGTTAAAATATGCATAACTATCTTAAAAGTCTAAATATTGTCATTCTTCTTTATATTTCTCTCTCCATATAAGTTCAAAAAATATTGTATATTGTATGAATAACAACCCATGCAATCTTCAACTAATTCAAGTGATACATTTCTTTCTTTTTTTAGCAAATCAATCATGTCACCTGAAGTAATTGCCTGAAAAGATTTATGTTGAGTTGTACAAAATGAAAGAATCAAGTCCATCTAGAAACAAAAATGATATTGTGAAATGTTTAGAAGATACTAATGGTTTTAAGGTATTACAAATAACAATATTTAAGACATTTAAACAATCAATCAACCTCTTTGAACAACAACAAGATGAACATGTTTGGCGAGTTATTAAATCCTCGCATGTTAAAAGATGTAATAACAATTATAAAAATAATTTATTGTCCAAAAAAAATTTTTAAAAAATTATTCTATCTTTCCTCTTTTTTTTTGCAATATATAAAAAAATATTATTATATGTATAAAAAAAATTTTAATAAAATTTTTAAAAAATTATCTATTTATTATTATATTAAAATTTATTTTGTTAATTTTATAAAATTTTAAAAAATAAATTTATTATATTAAATTATTTTATTATAATATAATATATAATAATACTTAAAATAAAATTTTATATATAAATAAGCACAAACACAAACACAAAATAACATAATACTACATTATATTCTAGTAAAAAATTTCCGTAATAAGTATATAAATTTTTATAATTTAAAAAATATTCAATCTGTATAATTTTATACCATTAATACTAAATTAAAAAATATAATATATATATATATATATATATATAATAAATAAGAAATGAACAAAATCATACAGGGTATCACTTTTGAGAGCAATGGAATGACACGGCATGAATCCCGCCATTATCAACCCTTCGTTGATGGGAAATGACAATCTTTTTCGTAGTGTGTTCATGGAACTTGGTCACAATTATAAATAAAGAGCATGCCATTCATTATTAATATTTGAATTACATTCCATGCTTTTCCTTTCTCCAATGACAACAATCACCTTAATCATCTTTTTTGGTTTCTTACATGTACATATATAAACCATATATTATAATATTGTATCTCCTCAATGTGACTCCTACATTTTACTTGACATTATTGTTGTGCATTTGGTGTGTTATTATCATCGACAAACCATTTATTTTAATTCATAATATCTTTACAAGTGAGTGGTTCTATCAAAACTCTTCCAAAATATTCTTAAAACTTTTTTTTATTGCTATTACTTTTTAAATATATATTAAATTTAAACAATTTTTCTCCTAATTTCTTGTTTAATTTTCAAAAAACTTTTATTATTTCTCTTCTTTGTTAAATTCGGTATTTTTATTATTTTGATTTCTCACAAACGAATGATTAAAATATTTTTTTAATTTTTTAAAACCCATGTAAATAAACAACAATTATAATACCAAATAAATATTCAATTTTATTTTATTGCTAATATTTATCAACTACTCATTTGTAATTAGTAGTTAGTGCTTTAATTAGGATAGACAGAAAAATTATTATGTTTTAATATTAAGAATTACTACACTTTAAATTACACGTAGGAGAATTTATATTTCACGACTAATACTTTTATTTTATAGTAATTCTAATTTTAAAATTATATTATAATGTTATCAAAGGAAATGTAAATATATGATTATAAAAAGAGCGAAGGTAGAAAAAAATTTAAAAACAAATAATATAGTAAAACCTCTTTATAGCAATATTCTATATAGAAATAATTTTCATATAGTCGTAAAAATTTTAGTTTCAAATTTAAATTAATTATAAATAAAAATAAATTTAACATTATAAGAAATTATAATTATCTATATATTTAAAAAAATTATACTATATGATATTAAAGAAATAATATATATTTTTAAGTTGCTTGGGATAATGCTTTAATTTTTTAGAGTTGTTGTCGTATCTTTAAACTTGCAAGTATGTAATAACTCGTTAGTATGGATATATTCTTGTTAATGCCAAAATGATTTTAATTTCTCAACTATATTTAGAATTTCTTATCATGAAATTTTTATATTTATGTACCATCGTCCTTAGGATTATTATTATTATCTAATGCAGCAATGTTTTTTTTATTCAATTAAAGTATGTATCATTTATTGCTTATTTGGATGATTGTGGAGGACACTAATATCATTTAATTAATATAATAAAATTATTGAATTTGATCACTCGATTTATAGTAACTTTCTAACCATCCTCTTTCACTTTATTTAAAACTTGCAATTCATCAATATTAAGGATTCTAATTTTGAAGTGCTTCAAACGAACAATAGTAGTTTATAATTTCATATCAATTGCTCGTGCAAACATTTTATTTAAAATTTCATAAATAATACTTATATTTACTAATTTTAAGATACAATCTTTTGTCTATTTCAAAATTAAGCAATTAAAATGCTGACAATAATAACTGTTAAAATTTTTAATAATGTTTACATCGTATTACCTAATTTTAAAAGTGTTATTTAATGATAAATATAAAATATAAAAACTTTTATAAATAAAGTAAAAATTAACCCAACAATTTCTGTGTCACTTGCACTAAAGATAATTAAATTAAAATAATAATTTTTATAATTATACATCAATTAAATTATAACTTTTATCATAATAAAAATAATTCAATCTCAATATTATGACTACTGATAATTTTGTTGTATATATATTTTTATTCAATGTATTTATTTCTTTTCTCAATAAATTGGGCTGATAAAATTAAAGTGGGCCCAAATTGGATGTTAATTCACATAATCAACATGAGGGTTTACAAATCTTCTAACACTAGCCAATTGTTTATTTGATTTTTATTATTTTCTTTACTATTTTTTTTATTTATTTAATTTGTGTGGAACCCATTTGATTTTGGATCCCAACCACTTAAAAACTAGTGTTTCTTATTTCTTAATTTTTATTTATTTATCTTGTTTATGTTTAGATAGAGAGCAAAGAGAGGCCATCCCCTTTCAATTTCATGTCCATTCTCCAAGCCTATAACTTGATTGGCAATTGCAGATTGGTTGCTATGCCTTATTATATTTGATCACATTAATACATAGATTTATTTTCTTTGGTTCACTTGACATTTGAGTCACGTGGTTCTTTAAAAAAAAATAAAACAGCCGATGCTTTTCAAATTAAGATTTGGAATTATTATTATTTTTTTAAGATAAAAGAAAACAAAATTATATTACTAATTAGAAAATTAATAAAATATTTTATAATAACTTTAAAGTAAGATCATACTATTTTATAATTATATTAAAAAAGTAATTTAAACATTCTAAATTAATAACTATCGTATTTTTGTTAAACGGGATTTTGACTAGAGTATTTTTTTGGGAATGTCCATAATCAAACAAATTGGGTAGGAAGAATCCTATTTTATTTTTCTTTTAAAAATTGAAAAAAAAAGAAGTAAAAAGTAAAAGAAAAAAGGTCAATGATAATATATGTGTGTGTATATATATATACACATATGTATATACTTTAGATGAAACAAAGTCTCGGCATAGGAATAAGATAACAAAACATTTCATGTAATGCAGACAAGTATTCATGGAAGATTCCAATACATTAAGAAAAAGGATTCCAACAATTTGACAGAAAAAAAAAGGGAGTGGGGGTGGGGGCAGAAGGGAAATTACAAAATAATAGTGAAATGTATTAAACATAGGGAACAAGATAAGGACGAGAAATAGTTATAAATTTGGAACAAGGGTAAACTTACGAATCTCTCAAGGTTTTATTGCCTCTTAGATTGAGGATGAGTGATGTCGTTTTGCATTTACTTAGCCCCGCATGACGCCCACCTCTCTATTACTCAAATTGCACAATCATGACAACCACATAATGACATTCTTAACGTGGCACTTTGTTATTCATCGCCAATCCCACTCCTCTGCACCACCCCTTGTCCTTTTTATATTTGCCTCTTTTCCCTTCTTCTTCAAGTTTTCTCTGTTTCATTTCTTATTTATTGTAATTGTATTTGAACTATTTACTACGAGATTTGCATTTTGTTGGAGGGTATGTTGGTGGTAGTATTAGATTGGGTTTTTATTGTATGTTGATGCTGATGGTGAGATTTGCTTTGTGTTTGATGGTGACCAAAAAAGCATAGCAGTGCTAAATTTGGTGATAGAAGAGTAACAAAAATAACCCACCAATTTACATAACAAAAATAACATTACATAACACATCACTTGAGAAACAAAAAATTTAACCCACCAATTTATAACTCCCATGTATCAATCAAACAATATGTTGATAGGGTATTAAAAAAGATAACATTTTTTAATTAACTCAATTAGCCCATTGATTTGGTTTTATCAGTGGTTTAATTATGTTGTTGGCTAACCTAACTTGGTGCTTTTTGTTTACATGTTGATCACTTGGTTCCCTTGTAGACAGCAACCAAGGATCTGTTCTTTTTATATAAACCATATTATTATATTCTACTCTACGCATGCATACAGAAATTTGACTGGAATTCTGCAGACCGAAATTATAAGTTTTGGATATAATTTTTATTATTTGGGAAGCATGAAAATTTTTGTCAAGATATCACATAATTGTCACAATATTTTGTGCTTCATCATCACAATATTGAAATTCACATGTAAGCAATCCAAATTTTTCAAGAGTTTCAACATTATTTTTCAAAGATCATTATTTATTTATATTTTTACTATTTAACTTTTTCTTTCAAGTAAAACGTTAAAAAACGTGTCGAGAATATTTTCGTAGTCTTTATGATGTTATTTTCGATCATAGTAAAATTTTATTTTATGGTTACCAAAACTAATGGTTGTCTACATTTTGGAAAAATAATAAATAAGAAAATTTTAATGAATGAATTCTTCACTTTATCAAATATTAAAACATTCAAGAATATTGATTATAATTTTTTTAATCGCAAAAATAAAAAGATAAATATATCACTTGTGTTTAATGTTATACTAATCATATTAACTGTCAAAGCATAAGGAAATCTTACAACAAACAAGTATAGTTGGTAATATTCTATGGAAAAAGTGGACATTTATTTATTATTTTCAAAATTTAAATGAACGAAGAAAGTAATAATAATTCACTTGAAAGTTGTGGTTTTGTAGAAGCAAACAATTATTTGGCAGTAAATAAAAAAAATTCCTGCGTCTTGATACCATTTGGCACCAAATTCAAACTGGGATTACAGAATAAATAATTCCCGAGTGACTTCAATAATTGGGACAAAGCAATGATTAACGCAAAACTAAAAGTGGGCAAAAGCGAATGGTGTGAAATTCAGAATGCATTTCCGAAAGAGCTGATGTGCTCTGCTGCCTGCCTGCCTACCGTGTTGCAGTGTGCAAATTGGTGCTCATTATTATTCAGTAGCTAAGTTAGTAGGAAAACTCAAAATGGTGTGTGTTGTGATGACGCCAGGAATAGCAGTTCGTTGGGCACAAAAGGCAATGTCACAAAATAAAGATTATTAAACAGGAGAATCATTTTGGGGATGTACCGGTGCTGGAATCTATAACACAAAGACACTAGCTTTTTTGATAGGCTTAGACTCTTTTCTAGTGTTTCTTCCGTTCAAACTGTCATCCCTTTCCCCGCCCCTTGCCTACCCCCACCCCCCCACTCCTTTTTTTTTCGGATTTCCTCTCTGCCTTCTACGCCCCCATGGCCAGGCCCCTACACACTCTACTCAAACAACAAAAGAGGATCTTATTAAAAAGCACAACACAGTTCTAGCAAAACAAAACCACCACCGGGCACATGGAACTTCAACCCTCGTTTCAAAATCATCAGTGACCCAACTCCATGTTTTAGAAAATTAAATGCAGCAACAATATCAATTGTCATCTAATTGCAAGACAGCATTATTGGTCATAACTTTTAAGGTTCTAGATAAACCAAAAAATTTCCATCAAAAATAATATCCTGGTGGCAAGAGATATAGACTATCCATCATCTCTAAGGTTCAATATCAAAAGTTAAATCTTATTACTTGATGGATAATTTCACTTAAAACAAAAAAAGTAGGTCTTGATAAGTGTATAGCCTTTATTTGGCAAGATATGCTATCAACTAGTCCAAAATCTTATGACAAGTGCTTGGATTTCTTGTCGTTGTACTAGAGTCAAGGCTTGCCCAGTTTCCCACAAGCAAAACCTCATGAAGTTCATGTGCCGAGGACCCACGAATGAATGACTCCCCCACACCCTTAGCTCTAGGACTAAAGAGTACGCAACCCAGTAGGGGCCTGGCCTGGTTACATTGGAATATATAATTGTATACAATAGAGTCTGATGACAGTACATGCATACAAAATACACAATTCAAACTATCTCCAAGAGCAAACTGCCATGCATATAATCACACACTGCAAAAATAAAACTCAAATCTGTATGTGGTCTTTGTGAACAGATGTGTCTTCTCTCAGTAGTAACAGCATATCTCCAAACAGAAAGGTAAAAAGATTAGATGCTATGGTTGTGACAGAGTAGGAAGTATTAAAGATATGTGAAATCTGCATAATAACTTTTCTTGTGACTTTTTATCTCCTCAGAACTTTAGAAACCAAAAAGAAGAGCCAAAAAAGAAAATCCTAAACACAAAAAATATACTTAATTTTTTTGCGGAGTGACCAGTGAATATGTGAGAGTTTTGACTCTGCCGCCTGAAGCCACTCACTTTAAATTCACTCCCCTGCCTTTCATTTCCATGCTTCTTCTACACCTCTCCTTTTTTGCATTTCCCCACAGAACCGCATATAGAAGCTCTCTCTTCCTTTCTTTTAACATATGCGAGAGAAAATGGGGTCACCAACTTCTGGTTTTCTCAAACAAAACAGTACTCTATTCTTCAGAATTTTTATGATCTTGTTTTTAAGCTGTGTACCTGATAGGGCCAACCTTTGTTCTTACCTCTCTTTAGCCACCACCGCAGATCCAACTCTTACTGCTGCCTCCAATATCTCTTTCTCATTCAGAAAACTAACCCTGGATGGGCACTTAAGCTTTGAGAATATTCATCATGCAGCCAAAGACTTTGGCAACACTCACCATTTCCCTCCATCAGCAGTTCTATATCCAAAATCAGTTTCTGATATTTCCACCGTAATAAAGTATATATTTAATATGGGTTCTGCGTCGCAGCTGACAGTTGCTGCTAGAGGCCATGGTCACTCCCTTCACGGTCAAGCACAAGCTCACCTAGGTGTAGTTATCAACATGATGTCACTTCGAGAACCAGTTATGCAAGTTCACACAGATGACACGCCTTATGTGGATGTTTCGGGTGGTGAGTTGTGGATTGAAATTCTGAATGAGACTCTTAAGTATGGACTTACACCAAAGTCTTGGACAGACTACCTCCATCTAACCGTTGGCGGAACTCTATCGAACGCTGGAATTAGTGGTCAGGCATTTCTACATGGACCCCAAATCAATAATGTTTACCAGCTGGAGGTTGTCACAGGTACGTTCAAGCAAACTATAAATAAGCAAGGGATGCTGAAAATCACATTTGAGGATGGCATAATTGTTATTTTCCCAAAGAAAAGGGTGACCTGTGATTTAATTATTTCTAATATGGTGAAATGATAACTGTACCATCTTACCATCCTGTGACAAGCCTTCATTGTGAAATGAACCTAATCTGATGGTTCTAACGCCCCAACTTACAGGATGATACAATAGCAGAACAGAGAAAGAAAGCATAAGTAAATCTTATCTGGTACTTTGGGTGCAGGTAAGGGGGAAGTGGTTACCTGTTCAGAGCAACAGAAAGCTGACCTCTTCTATGGGGTTCTGGGAGGACTTGGACAGTTCGGCATCATTACCCGGGCTAGAATCTCTCTCGAACCAGCACCAAAGATGGTAAAAACACATACAATCTCATTAAAGTATGACCAAAAATAAATTCCTGTAAGTAACATAATTTGACCATCTTCACAGGTAAAATGGATTAAAGTTCTCTATTCAGAATTTTCCATGTTTTCCAAGGACCAAGAGCACTTAATATCGCTGGAGAATTCATTTGATTACATTGAAGGATTTGTGATAATAAACAGAACAGGCCTCCTCAATAACTGGAGATCTTCCTTCAAAGCCAAAGACCCACTTGAAGCGGACAAATTCAATTCGGACGGAAAAGTTCTATACTGTCTAGAAATGGCCAAATACTTCAACCCAGAGGAAAGGAATATCACAAACAAGGTAAGACTTGCCAAGAAACTTCTCCAATTCAAACAACTGTTTGTATTACCCTAGTATTCATTGCCCTCTATACATCACAATGCAGAAAACTGACAGCCTATTATCAGAACTGAGTTTCATACCATCCACGCTTTTTCAAGCAAATGTTTCTTATTTAGACTTTCTTGAAAGAGTGCACATAGCAGAGAAAAAACTCCGAAAACAGGGAATTTGGGAAGTTCCTCATCCCTGGCTGAATCTTCTCATACCTAAAAGCAAAATCTCTGAATTTGCTCAGGAGGTCTTCGGCAAAATTGTTAAAGACAGCAGCAATGGACCTATCCTCATCTACCCACTCAACAAGTCCAAGTAATTAATCAACAGTTTAATCAATTCCTTGGTTTTTAAATTATTATAAGTTTACCTCTTAAGCTTTCTTTGCCTTATTGTTGCAGGTGGAACAAGAACACATCTTTTGTCACCCCCAATGAAGATATTTTCTATCTAGTGGCATTCCTAACCTCTGCAGTGCCATCCTCAACAGAAACAGACGGGTTAGAATTCATAATTAGCCGAAACCAAAGGATCCTAGACTTCTGTACCAGGGCCAATCTCGGGACTCAGCAATATTTGCCGCATTATAGCACCCAAAAAGAGTGGCAAGCTCATTTTGGTTATCAGTGGGAACGTTTTGTACAAAGGAAATCTGCTTATGACCCTATGGCAATCCTTTCTCCCGGCCAGAGAATATTCCATAAGGCAATTCCTTTCTTATGACACAAGTCTCTCATACAAGCCACTACTGACAGAGGGAGCTTAACGTCACATGGAGCCATTATTATGCTAAAATTGTAAATTAATAGTAGTTACTTTCCATACATTGTTCTGTCTCCACAGCAACCGTAAGCAAATTAGGTGAAGTTGTGTGCTATGTAACATTTTTGTTAATAAACTTGAAAATTTCAACTATGTGATCAGAGAGCATGTGAAAAGATCTAAGAAAAAAACCCACGGAAGAGGTGTTTTCGATTACACAATACAGAGGGCTATTCGTACATGGCGTCTATAATTTTCAATTATGCAAATCCTATATTGCATGTAAAAAAATCTTATAAAATAAACTTCGTAATGGATGTTTTTGAACATTCAAACAGTGATCTATGCGGCTCATTTTCACGGACTAGACAGTATACACCACTCTAAAGATAGCAAAAAAGACTAATGGAAATATAAATTTCACAAGACATTGCGTATGTTAACATGTTACAAGGTATATTAAAAAAAAATTAAAGTTTATTGTAATGACTCGTGCAGTAAGAAATAAACAGGCCTACCCTTTAAGAAATAAACAGGCCTACACTTTCTCGGGTGCCTCTCTCCACCCAAGACCTGGCCTGCGTACTTCTTCCCCCGCTTGTTCATACTCTTGAGCATCACGGATTGAAGCTTCAAAATCAGTTAAATCACTTGCAACAGGAAGAAAACTACTTATATCATCTCTTGCTCCAAATCCACCTGCCCGAATAACATCATCAGGTGTTATTGTCGCCTCCATGTTTACTTCCCCAGTAGTGTCCACATTCCCCAAAACTGCATCTTCTCGAACAGTTTCCCCTTTATTCCAATCAATCACATTAACTTGTTCATTATTTCTTTGAGATCCAGGAATGGGAATAAAAATATCCTTCTCATCCTCATTCCTCGTGCTTTTTCCATCTTTATCTGGGCATCCAAGCTCAGAACATCAATACAAGAAACAAGTACCAGATGTGCATACATGCTTGAATGTGAAAATTTAAAAACCAAGTTGATATGCGAAAAATATATCAATTATATCGCAAAAAGAATTTCTAACTTAAACTTCACCATAAACTTATCTATAGTAATAAAATTAAAATGACAAACAAGTACATTGAAGAACTTAACAAAATCCTTAGTTACAACAATGCTGCAAGTCGGTCCCAGCCACTCCACCAAAATGATATAATAAGCAGCAACTCACAGAAATTTAAGAACCTCATATAAGACTTGATTTAATGGAAGTAGTCATCCCAAGAAAACTTCAAAATGAACCCAAATGGAGCAAGCTCACCGTTCAAATTCCAAAGATGCATCTTTTTCTGGTTCTTGTAATCAAAATTTGTGCTTGAACATGTTTCTCCGAAAATGCATATCACTATAATGTTTCTCTGATTCTCTCTTGATAAATTATCAAGTGATCTTTATACGACTACAAAGATAATATGTTGAAAGAATCCAACATGGCTCTTCTTCTGTTTTACTAAATATACTGAGAGTGGTGCCATCCAAAATCTAACCACTTAATTTCTCGCTTGTAGATTTAGTAGTGAACATTATGACTTTAATCTCAATGATTAGCCCGAAGAGCTCATATTCTAATGTTTGAACATTTCTTTACACTTTAAATTACCTGTTTTAGTTAAATAGAGAAGATATTTATTAAGGAAAGATACATCTAGATGTCAGCTAAAGAGAATGACAGAAATGTGAATGTGCATGTGCAGTAAATAGAAGTTTCTATCATTAAGGGAAAAAATTCAAAACATAATTATGTGTCAATAGCAGCCACATATCTATTCCAGATGACCCATTTAAGCATAATGAAATGAAATGTCCTGCTCTTACTTTTGATTGCTCATATTTGTATACATTAGCATCACTCTTTCTGTCAGAGTCAGGCAAGCTGTTGGTAAATAAATCAACACAAGAAAAATGTTTTTCCTAGTAGCCTCCTTTCAAGCACAAACATTTTATTGCAGAAAGACGTAATCACTTGCACAAAGAATTTGAACAACTAAATAACTTCTAGCCAAATCTTCAATCAAAATACATGCACAAGATCAACAAGTAAAGATGGTACAGCTCATATATTCAAAAGGAAGGTTATCAATGTATAGAAAACAAAGATTAACATGTTAAGCCGTTCGACCAATTACTTTGACATGTTTAATATCTTATGATTATTGCATCACTTTATACATCTCTACTGTAAGATTTTACTTGTGTATTCAGCATATTTATCTGTATTGGGGTTCCAAAGGAAAAAAGGAAACTGTAAAGCCTCACAAACTATCTCAATTGAACCCCAATGGTCTATGAAAATAATTTTAGTTTACATATGAGATGTCATAGATTATGGTGAGAAGCTTCACATAAAATCTGTTTTTTCATGAATTAAGGTTAAAATGGACACATAAAATGACAAAACATATGGAGATAGTACCGTGCAAAACTCCAGCCAACTGATAATCCATGTTGTATCAGAACTTGAGCAGATGTGGATCAAAGACAGAGGTTCCAGTAAATTATCACTCTTATTGTCAGAAATAATATCCTTTGCAGATCTTCTGAACATATCCAACAAAACAAAATCGGAACTTTGTGTAAGAATCTATGTACATGATACAACAAATAATTATTAATTAGCATATTATTCAATCTATGCAAAAAGGATCCAAGGAAACTGTTGGCCACAACAAGATAATTTTCTGCAAGATTACAGGAAACAAGTACAGAAGAAAGCATCAGCATCCAAAATTGAGACTTTAAATTTGAATCTACAAAAGCATGATTTCTGGATCCAACTTAACTCTGATTATAATTCAGACAAAGATATAAAACTCCAGAATCAGTACTGAGCTCATTTTAACTTGATCTCATCATGTAAAGAATACACATAGGAAAGCAGGATGGCATAGGGTTGTATAAAATTTCTTGTTCACAAAGACAAAAAGACTCATGTAGAGTTTAACGCTCAGAAACAAAATGTAACAAAAAACCATAGAAACTTGATCTCCCAAGAAAAACTTACAAGGGAAAAAAATTATTTCCTTCTCTGAAAGTCAGAAGAATGAATTCTCTGACACATCTGCATATATCATGTTCATATCATCATCAGTTTACCCCCCTTCAGCTAGTTATCAATTTTTTCAGCCGGAGAAAAAATAAGCAAAGCAAAACCTCTTAGTTACAGTTATATGAGCTCCAATAACTTCTATGTATTCAACACCCCCAAAAGGATTCCAAAAGAAGCATCAAAATTTCCAAATGATTGCAATTTTTAACAAATATTTGCAAAGACCGGATTCTCCGTAAAGCAAAGTGTGACTATCTATCATGTCAATCTTAATATCATCAGTGTATCAGCATCTCCATGCAGTCTACTTTAACCTTCTCTGTAATGACAAACTTGTCCTACTATTTTCAACGTTTCTTTTTAACTCTGTTAAGCCTCTTCTATTGAACTCTGGTTCTACAACTTTATAAAACCAAGAAACTTGAGTTGAATAATTTATAAAGTATTTTGGAAGTCACCTATATTTCAAAAAGTCTTCTGTGATAAAGATTATTATTTCCATGGTAACACATTAAGAAAAACCAAGAAATCATTTATTGTATGCTCCAAAATCCGATGGAGACTTTTGAGTAAATCTTCATAGAGAGAGGGAAGTGTGATCACTGATTGTTTTGAAGGCCTTAAGACTTGTTAACACAACTAATAAGCCAAAATGTAAGTAAGAAAGCTTCAAGATATAAGCAAATCCACATTAAATTGACGGATCAGCTATTAAAAGCCAATACCACAAAAATAACAAGAAATACCAATCATTTTGAAACAGAAATAAGCATTTCCTAATAATGGATCAAATTTTGTTACAGGTCCACAAATCCTTGTTCTAGATAGTTTAGATGGCCAATAAAAGCACGAATTGCCAGTCAAGCATCAGTCAACTGACCTTTGAAAACTTTATTTTGCATGCAACTTATAAAATAAGATCCCCCATATAAATGGTCGTGTATAGAAATGGAAGCTCAGGATTTCACTTGAGGAGCCCATGATTTCAGCACCTCTCATAAAGATGAAATATGGTCCAAGGTAATAAATGCAACAGGCAAATAAATAGGAAAGACAATTAACAAATGCAGGCCCAAATAGAATAAGATCTTTGACATAAAATTGCCAATTGAGAAATTTATTGCAATTGCTTAGAGTTTCTTTATCAGTTAACAAAACCAGATAAAACGTCAGTTATTGTATTAAAAATATAGTTCTTACAATACATGAAATACAACTCTTCAAAGCCAAAGTATATTTTCAAAACAGCCCATAGATTTTTTCAATCTAGGAAAAACAAGATATATTTGGGCCATTAACAGGTCTCATAAGCAATTTTGAAAATGTTTAGCCTAATAATCAACATGTTTGGCTTAAACAACCGTTTTCAATTAATGCCACGAGACAAGTTCTAGAATTTTCAAAATAAAAAATTCAGTTTCTCACGTCCTCATGCAAGACAATTTCTGAAAACCACTCTTGAAAATATTACTGACCATTTAGTTTCTGTCATGAAAATAAAACTAAAAGCAAGCACTCGGGAGCATCTAGAAGATCAAGATTGTTTGTGAGATGGAGAGGAAATAAACTGAGAAAAAACATGAATGAAACCATCAACAATGCAAAAGAATTTATGTCAAAAAGTTTAAAATACAAGTGGCTGTAATCTAAGTCAAAGATTTCTAAGACAGTTAGAATATTATAAACCCACAGTTGAGATATTCACATTCAAAGTCAGTAGCAAGGACCTTGACACTGGATTTAGCTTACACAAAAACACATGTGGATATAAGGGAGCCAAAAACAGTTTTCAAGCTAGAATTGTCACTTCGCAGAATCCTTGAACATTAAAATTGAGGAAACATAGGATAATAAAATAGTAAAAGATCACATTCTAATTTGGAGATTCAATTAAAAGCAAATATCAGAATTTACGTTTCACTTGCAAATGACCGAAAAACATTAATTATATTTCCCTGTCCTCCATCCTAACTGATTACTGCTTCTTTCTCCTTCCTGCTTTCCCTGATCCTATCCTGACTTCGTGATCATGGCCTATCAAAATCAGACTCTATTTTCAATGGCAATTGGACCCATTACTTCAACCGTTCTGTAGATTATCATATGCCAGCATCTTCATTAACACAACTAACAAGTATCTACCATAAAAAAATTTAGCATACTAACTTTCTAGTCATTTACCCCTATGTTCAATAAATTTATAGATCAGTGCCGAAAATCCCCAATTGCTATCACAATTTAGCTTCCCAAAAAGTTACTAAACTTATGCCAATACACATTAAAAAACATCAATTGCAGAAACATGTTCCATTGCCAGAAGGAAAATATACAAATGTAAAGAACCAACGTTTAGATGCACAATAGCAACATAAACGTAAACGGCAAAACCCAAAAAAAAATTTTAAAAAATGGAAAATGGCAATATAGTCTGTATATAAACCACGCACAAACACCAACTGCACAATAGAGCCTTCATGCGAAACCCGCATGTCCAAACCTACAACATTTCGATACATGCATATAAAGTCAGCCATGAGGAATATACAGAACTACGAATATTGCATCATTTTAGAACCCGCAAGAAGAAAAGCAGCCATTTCATACGCATGAAATAAGTCGAGTTAATCTCCATGGAAACATCATTCTCTTATATTTTTCTTGATGTTCTAAGCAACCACAAACACAAGAAAACAGAGTTACCTGAGAGTCAAAACAGAGAAGAGAATGATTGCTTTGCTACTTGGACATTGCCCTGCTGCCACTGCTTTATTGACTCTTAACACCTTTCCGGGGTTGCGTTGCATTTAATTATACGCACCGACTAAACCAACAGTCTAAATGATATTTGGGGACACCTGTCTGGCAGACTCATCGACGTGACTGGTGTTTATACGACTTTCACTGGATCATTACGAGTGACCTGCAAAAGTTTTTAAAATCACTTATATTTTGAATCAAGTGCTTCCTGTTAAATAATTTTATTAAAATTATTTATTTCAATATTTTTTTTAAAAAAATAATTTTATAATTATTTATACTTAAAATATTATTAAATAATATATAAATACTATTTTATTTAACAAAAATATTGTGTCACAATAATAATAGGATTGTTTATTATTTTGATATAAAATAGTATTTATTAATATTTATTTATTATTAAATAATATTTTAAACATAAACGATTATATTCAGATAAAATTATTTATATTATGTAAATAAGATTAAAATTAAATTATTTTAAAAAAAATTTAACAAATTTAAACTATTACTAAAATTAGGATAAATTACTAAATTTTATTTATCAATCACTAAATCTTATTTTATTATATCATTTGTAAATTATTTAATGAAATTATTATTATATTTAATTTATAATGATACGAGAATATTAGAAATACATTTCTTATACAAACTCATTTCTATAAAATAAGTGTAAAGTTATTTAACTAGTATATATCTTATAATTCATCTTTTAAAATATATAACAATATTATAATACTGTCAAATTAATTTATATAAATAAATTTATACAGGAATTTGTAGTAGAGTTTGTATTTGTAATACTATTGATAATAATTAAAAGAGAGAGAGTAAGACTAATATATGATAATTAATGAATATTGTATCAATTATAATAAATTTTGAGATGAAGGAGTTGAAAAATGTAATTTTTTTATAAATTAATTAAAATTAATTTTTTTTTGTATAAATGTAATGTTAATATTAAACGTTAATATATTTAACAATTTATTGTTAAATATAATTTAATTTAGTTTATTATTAAATTTTAAATAAGTTTTAAATTGTCAAATAATGATTATTCGCTAAATTTATTTTTAAATATAATTTTATTTATTTTAAAATTTTGATATTAAAGCATCAACATATTTAATGTTAAAATGTGATTTTTGCCTTTAAGGTCACACCACTATTACACCTATAGGTGATGTCTAGAATCAAAGAAACATTGACTAAGAGAGTAAGACAGAGAGAGATGTTTCGGCAAACATGTTTTTGGGTTCCTTGACTCGAACAAAATCACACTCTCCGGCGCATGGGATTTGGGTTTGTGACTGGGATAAACAAAATCACGACAAAAGTAATTGAACAAATTGGATCTATTGAGGTTGAAAATGGAAGACTGATCTAGGCGTTAAAAAGAGATATATCTGGAATAGAATATAAGACTAGACTAGTTCTAGCATGAATAAGACATGTGGAAGCATGTGCATTTTGCGAAGAGGCAAAGAACTTTAGGGATGATGTAAAGGAGTGTCCTGGTTCAACACCCAGATGGGGTCTCTCATAAGCGAACAACTTTACCTACTGTGTAACATAGTCTTAAAAATGCAACAATAGAAGACATTACAAATTTAAAAACATTATCTTCCATGCTGGTATTGAGAATGTGACGGTGAACACTTGTGATATGACGAAGAAGACAGAGGTCAGGCCCTTGATGACTCTTCCACCGTGGTGAATATTGAATCTTTAAGTTTCACCGTTCATCCCGTGATGGGCAGGTGTATAGGGGAAACGATAGCGTTCGTGTATTATGGAAATTCAGTAGGTACGGTAGGTTGTTAGGAATTGTCCTACAAAATAACTGGGCCTAGGAAAACTTTATGGGCTTTCACCTGGTCCTTTTGACGTATATATTATTTCAATTAAAAATAATGATATATATTTAAAATTATTTTTCAAATTAAAGTAGACAATACATATACACACGCGCATACATACACCGAGTAGAGGTGTGACGGACAACTACTCTTCACGGCTCTTGAATTCAAATTCAATGGAGCTTCTGTTTAACGATGGAGGCCCTATCTACATGTAGGCCGGGCTGGCAGTTCACTGATTGTTTACAAGTCTTCAGATTTTCGGTCTAACCCTTTCTGCTACTTCAAAACTAAGCAAAAACCTCATCAAACCAAAATTAGCAAACATTTGTTTGCCGTTCAAATTACTTACCAGGAAAGGAAACAAGACTTTTTTCGCAAATAATTGTATGCCCTAAACTATACTCATTGCAATCTCGCTGGAGGATGTCTCCGGTGACGGCGGAATTCAAATCTCCTTTCCGTACGAAACCGTTGTCCTCTGTTCAAAGCTGTGGTGTTAACCCTAGTCCAAACCCGTTTTCTTGTACATATGTTCACTCACACAGTCAGTCAAGCAGCTCTAATTCTAACTATTCTTCTGGTTTTGAAAACGCCAACGGATTCGGTTTTGTTATAGGCGTCGGTCTCAACAATGGAAACGGCTCCGTTCTGCAGTCAGGGACGCGAGTCGGGTCGGGTCGGCCCAGGGCGAGATTGGTGAAGGTGAGGAAGCATGTGGGGAAGTCGAGGACTATCGCGAGCGAGACAGAGACTGCGTTGGGTTTTAACCCGTTTCGATCAATGGGCGAGGATTCCGGTCCAATGAATAATTGTAATGCTAATTCATCATCTTCAAATAAGGGGGGTTTGGAAAATTCTTATCAAGTGATTAATGAAGGTGGTGTATCAAATGAGTTTCGTTTTGTAAATAATGAGAAATCGAATTTTGTGTTTGGTGCTAATGGGAGTAACATTGGTTTGGACTTCAACTTGGGAACGAGAGAATCTGGTTCATGTTGTCAGGGAAAGATGAAGTCGGAAAATGAATATGAACAAGAGTGTGGGAATGATGTTAATGTGAGGTGTCAGTTTGGTGCTGGTGGAGACGATTTATGTTTGAATTTAAATTTGGAGAAAGAAGAATTCGGGGAGACTCTGGAAAAGCCTGCTTCGAGCAAACAGTTTGGTATTAGTCAGAATGATTTGGGGTCAAGCTCAAATATCAAAAAGAGTGAATGTAATTGGTATGCGGATGATTCTGGTTTGGGTTTTGTGTTTGGTGCTAGTTGGTGTAATTCAGCCTCGAACTCAAATCTGGAAAGGAGCGATTCTATTGCAAAAAAGGGGAAAACAGTTTCTGATGATCAGAGTAAGATGAAAGCAGAAAGTAAGACAGAGTCCCAGAAACTGAAAGCTACTGAAGCTAGATTTAATGGTGATGGAAGTTCGTCCTGGAATGAAGATTATGGTGAGTTTGTTTTTATATTTGGTGGTGGCAATAAGGAAAGTTACTGTTCAGATAATTGTGTTGCATTCAATTGTCCAAATGAGTTGAAGTTGAACACCAAAAGTTTTCAGAGTGACAACGACATTGCGAAGCCTGAAAATGGCAATCTGGATTTTGATGTCAATGCTAAGAGTAATTTTGTATCTGAAAGTACTGGTAGTAATACAGACAACCATTCCATCTCAGATCCATACTTTAAACTCCCTGATGTGATGAAGAAACTGAACATCAATGAGTATGAAAATGATAATGATGTTGACAAGGTATATGATTCAAATCAGAATTCACGCACCAGTGCTGGTACTAAATTTGTATTTGGTAGCAGTAGACAGTCTTCTAGTTCTTCTAATGGAAGTTCAGGTCCTGCTGATGAGCTGATATCAGGTCCCACTGCTGCTGTTGACAGAACAGGTAGAGATAATTTTGGCAATGGTGGCGACGACCATGTTATATTTGTAAATAGTTGTAATATAGATAATGCTTCTTTTGGAAGTTATAGTTACAAGCCATTTACGAAACAGGCAGGACTTGGTAAGAGTTCTAATGCTGGCCTATGTTCTTCCTGTGAAGTAAATTCTGATCCACAGGCAAATTTAGCTGCTGAACTGGCTTCGTTAGCATCGGGTAGTGTTGAATGCCAACAAAATGATAATGTTTCTGAAACGCCTTCCATTGACAGAGTTCAGGATAAGGATGAGGATAGTCCAACAAATCTTCCAAAGGGATTAGGGGTGAGCTTTACGAATTTTGTAACACCCAATTGGGATCCATCATGTTTTAAAGCAAGTCTTTATCCCAAAACGAATAAGAAACTGGAGTTCAGTGTAAAGAGTAGGTCAATAAAGGACAAAAAATCGAAGAGAACAAAGGAAAAGTCGAAGCAACCTTCTTTTATGAAGAAAGAGATGAAGCAAGTTCACATACCAAAGCAAAGCAGCTCACAAGAAAGCCCAAATTCGTCTGAATGTTACTCCCCCATGGATTTTTCTCCTTATGTCGAAACTACAATGAATGATCAGCCTTCAGGCAGTGGTGTTACACCCTCCGCCTCACACTCCTCCGTAACTATTGATGTGAAAAATGAAAGCATTTCTACTGCTCAGAATAATGACGCTAATATAACTAATCAGAACTGTAGTGGGTCAAATAAAGAGAGTCCTTGGAAAGGGTTTATTTTTGGATCAGACTCTAGTTTCAAAGAAGAGCAGTTTCACGGGGGCAGTGGGGCTGCCTTTGCTTCTGCATTGCATGTGGACGGCTTAAACACAGGGAGTCATGAAAGTGTGCAATATTTTTTTGCTTCAGGGGTAGAAGATCATAAATGTTATACCTTTTCTGCTTCATCATCTGCTGAAGGTGGTTTAACTTCTAGAAAATGCCGACTTCAAAAGAAAAGTAAGAAGAAGGTTGGTGACAAATTGTTTGTCATCTCTCCAAATCCAAATGTTAAGGACAGCTCTTCCTCTGTCGAATTTTCGAATTGTGCTCGCACTTCAGTTTTCAACACAATCAGTGGGCATGAAGAAAATAAAGATAGTTCTAAAAGCAAAGTGCAGAATAAGTCTGAAGCAGCTGAAGCGGTCAAGAAGGGGTCCATCTCCTCCACTGCTGCTTTCCAGGAAACCTGTGAGATGTGGCGTCTCAGGTGTACAAATGACTAATGAGTGCTAATGTCTAGTGTTTCTTGGGTTATTATTTTCTGTGATGTGAATGTCTTAAGTTTATGTTGCTTCCAATTATATTAATTACTTATCTAATGTTTCCAATTTGTCCCAGGGGAAATCAATCCTATAAAAATGGTAATCTATCTAAAGCTGAGGATTCCTACACACAGGGTATCAGTTTTGTCCCTTTGAGTGAGACTGCAGGATGCTGCATCAAGCCTCTTGTGCTTTGTTATAGCAATCGTGCAGCTACAAGGATCTCTCTTGGAAGGATGAGGGAAGCTTTAGATGACTGCATGATGGCTATCACAGTGGATCCCAATTTTCTCAAAGCTTACATGAGAGCTGCAAAGTATGGCTTCTGTTTGTACTGTATATATAATAAATATGTATAATAAAACTCATGTTCTGATCTGTCCTTAATTTGCTTCTTTCCTGGACGGTTTTTATATGGGATGGATCCAACACTTTGTTTTAACCTGCTTAATTCTAAGTGTAGGTAGTCGAGACTTCGTGATTCTTCTTTTACAATTATAAGCTTAAAATTATTTTTCTTACTACTGTTGTTATAGTTTGGTCAATGATTATCTAAGTTGGTTGATGTATCTAGCTAGTTTTGCTTCAAAATTTACGTAATTCCTCTAACCTTCACTGCTGGAAAGTATCTGTCTACAGGGTATCAAAAGATTAGTTTACAGTATTATTTGTAAATTTCCCTGCTCATATTCATAATGATCTTTCATTTTCTTAGCAATCACCCCGGAACATTACTCCTGGTGGGTTGACATGACTTAAGTATGGTGGGTTGATTGATTGGTTTATGGATGGGCAAGGCAGTCGAAAATTTCAAGGATAAATACAATGTCATGGATATCGTAAGGAGAGGGGTTTAATGCCCTTTGCATTGGGGCATTCTATGTTCTTTGCATGTTAATGTCATATGATGCTACATTGTTGCATGCGTTGCTATGATCTGATTGATTTCTAAATATGTTGGTGTTTCATTTCCAGTTGTCATCTTGTATTGGGGGAAGCTGAAAATGCAGTGCAGTATTACAACAAACTCTTGGAATCAGGAGCTGATGTGTGTTTGGATCGCCGAATGATAATTGAAGCTGCAAATGGCCTGCAAAAGGCTCAGGTAACCATCTGTTTATTTGCTGTTTGTTTGCTATCTTTACTAGAAATGTATATTAACTGTATATAATTAAATTCATTCTTTTTGGATGATTTTCTCAACTGCATTTATAAGCCAAGAGGGGAAACAGAAAAAAAGGAATTAGAGAGAAGCAAAGTATGACAATTTTCTTACCATTGAAATACATGATACTGGTCTCTTTTAGGTGCGGTTTTATGATGTTGTTCTTTTGAATTATGATACAGTTCATTGACAACTTGAGAAGCATGCCTGAGAAAAGCATTTCTACAATCCCCCTACCCTTCCTACAATCCCAAGCACACAAAAAGATACTAAAAGAAGAAAATGGGACCAAATTGATGTATTAGAACACATTTGAATTTGTGTGCACCAAGCTCAAATATTCTCATGAGGGCATACTAGTTTCATGAGCACCTAGCCCCTCAGTTTTTCTTATTAGGCATATAACTTTTTCTGGTTTGCAACCACTTGTGGGCTAAGAAAGATTATGCAATTCCTTGTGTTTATACATTTCAAATTCATTTGTGGAAACCTTTTGTTTCTCAAGAATTCATGTTTCAGTGTACACAAATTTTATTCTTGAATGCCATGTCTGTTACATAATTGATTAATTGGGAGTTCTGCCTATGTTATTTTTCCTACTTTGGATTACTAGCCATCTATCTGTTTTAGTGAGCTAATATTGTTATTTATATGGTAGACATTCTTGCAAAAACAATTATCTAGCACTTTTGTTCTCCCAACTTGTCTTCCTTCCTTTGTTTCTGCCCGCCTCTCTGTCTCTCGTGCTTCAGCATTTGATTTAACTGTTGATGACTAATTGGTGTGTTTTCCCTGCAGAAATTGGCCGAGTGGATGAATCATTCTTCAAAACTATTAGAGCAGAAAACATCAGAAGCAGCATCTAATGCTTTAGAAATAATTTCTGAGGCCTTGTCCATTAGTTCATGCTCAGAAAAGTTACTTGAATTGAAAGCAGAGGCTCTGTACATGGTCTCTTCTCTATTTCAACATGAACTCCACTGATGTATCTTATTTTCATTCAGAAAAAGCTTAAAATTATCTGACATTTTGAAAAGCTATAAACTGTTATTCATGTAAGGTGTTTGATTTGTTGTTTGTTATTAATGTTTGATCCTACAATGGTGGTTGGCATCTTGCAGTTGCGAAAATATGAAGAGGCCATTATACTTTGTGAGCAGACTCTTGGTGTCGCTGAGAAGAATTTTGCTTCTGTGGTCACTGATAATTGTTTGGTGAATGATTCTAGAAGTGTAAATTACTCCCTTGCAAAGCTGTGGAGATGGCGATTGATATCCAAGTCCTATTTCTGTCTTGGCAAACTTGAGATGGCACTGGATTTACTTCAGGAGCTAGAGCAAGTTGGATCCATCAAGGACAGGTAATGCATAACATTTGTGATGCATTACTAATTCTTTCATTTAATATGTCCAATTACATATCCTTTCTTTAAGTAGCTTTGATGTTCTTGATCCTAATTTCAACTATTCAGGTGTGGAAGTGAGATATTGGAATCATCAATTGCATTAGCTGCCACAATTCGTAAACTTCTACATTGCAAGGTACGCTGATCATTACTTTTATTCTTTCGTATGGATTTTGGAAAATAGTTGTTCAAATGCCTCTGCAATTTGTACATGATTTACTTAATTCATGTTAGTTGTTCAATCTCTACTGTTCCCTTTGTTTAAAGAAACTAATAAAGAATTAGGCCATTCCAATTTTTGGAAGATCAAGAGTTTAAAACTCAGTTGTGTGTACACCTTAGGAGTGTGGCTGAAACACAATGGTTTTTGTTCATTGCTCACAGAAACAAATTGTGCCAATACATTGAATTTGATGCCTTTAGTAGCTAGTCCATGTCCCAGATCCTTAAGTAGGTGACAGTGATGCAGGATGGTTTTTGCTATAGACCAATGACACTTTCAGGGCCCTTGATACCTAACTTTGTATTTTGGTTAGTCTTAACTTCAGGTTGGGTTTTCCTAAGATTGCTTTGATTTGTTTATTTGGTAGTTTTTATCATTTGTGTTAAGCTACTATTTGACCTAAGCTTTAAGTTCCAAGACACCCTTTCCTGTGCAAGGGACACAAATCAAACACATCTACAACCACAAATCTAACAAATGTAAACACAACTTATTGTGATTCAAATAATGCAATGGAGGGATTTGCAGACGAGACCACATGGTCAATTTGGTTTTGATACTAGAGATATTTTTATCAGTGCCCTTGACATATGATTTAATTCTGACAATGCTTACATGTTTTGAAATTAGCTTTCATTACCTCTTACAAAGATTCTGTTAACTTAGATGTCAAATACCAAAAATATTGTAAAATAGGATTTTACCCTTATTTTCATTTGTCGTTTTCCCTCTTTTTTCTTCTTTCTCAATTCTCTGGCTCTCCCTTTTTTTCTATCTATTTTTCTGTCCTGCTTTTGTATTTTTTTTCTCACTTCTCTTTACTCTTTTCCCTTCCCGTATTCCATTTTCTCTCCATTTGCCAAAACCAACTTTTCTGTTATTCTCACAAAACCAATGTCCAAAATATTGCATACAGTCTATTTAAGACCACTAATCCTTTTTCTTAATTAAATATAAAAAATAAAAACAGTTTTACTATAGTACAGTGTCTCACATGTTCTCAGTCCAATGACCAGGGCTGATTAAATGGTTATATGCAACTGAAATCTCAAATGCCTCACTTGTATTGGATGCATGCTGGCTGTCACACTTGCCAAGAAGCTGCTGAACGCCACTTAGCAAATACAAGGGGTTTGTTAGGTTCCTTCTAGGTAATGGAAGAAACACAGCAGAATAGTAGCAGAAAGCAGCAGGGGAACAAGAGTAATTTTATGGAAGAAATACAGCAGAATTGTAATAGAAAGCAGCAGGGGAAGAAGAATAAAAAATAGAAAGCAGTAGGGTAGAAGTTTGCAGAGAGAAAGAGAGAATTTAGAGTGATGTTTCTTGTTTATTAGGAGTGGAAAAGTATCATTTTATAACAACTCCTAATCTAGCTAGTGAAGAAGCACTAATAATCCTAATTCAAACCAAATACAAAGAAAATAATTGATTAATTGATTCCTAAACATAAAAGAAATAAAGCATAGAGTACTAATAGAACTAAGGATCCTAACAAGGTTGGGTTAAGTGGTAAAAGGCCCTTGGATACAACCAAGAGGTTAAGGTTTCAAATTCTCTTGAGGCCACCTACTTGGAATATTCCATGGGTTTCCTAGCTACCATGGTTGTAGCGTCATTGAGCTTTGACCTAGCCATGGATTGACCAAACTGAGAAAACCCACGGAGGAAAGTAGTGACTTTTACTTGGTTTCAGTAATTTGGAGACCTTTTTTTTTCCTAAGAAACTAACGTACTAGTAACTATAAGAGAAATGTACAGGCGAGGGGACTTAAAATCTGCAAAAACAAATACTCCCAAATCCCTACAAAGAAGGATGTCAACTTACACTGAAACCTTAAAGGTCGAAACCTTAAAGTAATGTGGAGACAGATTGAGGAATATCTACTTGCAAAATATAGAAAATTTAATAGCTGCTTTGAGTTCACTTATGTGGATAGATAGGGGAAGTGGCAAATTTTTTCCTGATGCTATCATGTACTCTTTCCTTATAATGGGTGCTCACCTCTTTCACAACGGTATATCTTTTCTTGGGGTGGTACATCAAATAAATTTTTTACATACTTCAAAAAAGAAGTCATCAGTTTATTAGATTGATGTCATTTGCAAGTACGTTTTGGGAATTTACAAGGCAAGTCATCTTTTTATGAACCGCGATGATGGAAAGAAAAGATATACGACACATAGCTGCTAGAAACTCTGGATGGAAATAGGAAAACCAGGTTCTAGTGCAGGAAATTCGGGTTGGCAGTAAGACAATTAGGAAATTATGAGGAACTTAGAGCTGTAACAATACAACAACAGAGAGAATTAAGGTTGCAAAATTAGGAAAAAGTGAACAAAATCTGATGTGTATTTTGATATGCATCACACCTAGAATTCCTAGGCATTGCACCTGAGATCTCTTGGCAACAGCCAGCTCCAATAATGTTTAACAACTGTGGAAAATTCCGTAAAATTTAAGTGTGATTGAAATTACATCAATGAGTAAATTTGCTTTCCTAATCCTGTAGGAATTTAGATTCCTCAATGAGAATCTAGGGAAATCAAAACTTTTACTGTGGGAAAAACAATAAAAAGACCAAATGTGGAAGACCAGTTTCATAACTAAACCAAATGTAACTCCAGGGGCTGCTACTAAGCCCCAGCAAAACCTAGAAATTTTAACAATACACCTAACTACTAACATTAGAAAAATAAAATGAAACAATGATGAAAGCTGAAAATGTGGCCCAATTTTAACTAGAAACGGCTATTTTAATTCCAATCAAACCTACATTGAATTTAGACAATGCTCTGAATTTCTTAGTTTCTTAGTTTTGTTTGATTGAGCTTTTAGTCGTCTGGTATCAAGTAGATTGAATAGTCGCACTGTAGATGAGTGGGTTGGTCTCTTAAACTCTGCTTGTTGGACAAGAGTTTCTAGGTTAATTGCTGTTCTCAAAATAATAATTTTCTGCTGCTCAGATGTATGGCACTCAGATACCATATATTGTTTATTTCTGCTGAATAGGTACGAGACAGTTATCTGACATGAGTGCAGTTGTCAGATTTTAGAAGATTATGCATGATACAATTAATTAGATTGGAATCGTAGATCAAAGTTTGTGGCATGGTTTCCTTTTTGCAATATCTTTGAATCTTAAATTCAAATCCTGGCACATAAAATCAAACAAAAAGATAATGTTCTACTTTTTCTGGATTCAGTTCTTCATTTGCTTTGTCATTTAATTTCTGGGGGGTGGGGATGAGAGGTAAGTGTTATAAATTATTTATGTTCATTCTTATGAATTGCAGAATGCTGGGAATGAAGCGGTTCGATCTGGAAGGTATTCAGAAGCAGTGGAACATTATACTGTTGCTTTATCAAGCAATGTTGAATCTCGCCCCTTTGCAGCTATCTGTTTTTGCAACCGTGCTGCTGCACTTCAAGCTCTGGGTCAAGTAGCTGATTCTATTGCAGACTGTAGTCTGGCCATGGCCCTTGATGGAAATTACATTAAGGTTTGCCTATAAATTGTATCTTGTGTTGTATTTTGTTGGCTCAATAGCTCACATGGATTCTCAGGTGTTAAAATGATGCTGTTTGATTCTCTGGAGTGTACTTTGCCCAAATTTAAAAACCTACCCACAGTAGGTGAAGCTGGTAGTTATTTAGCATTAGAAGTTTCCTGAGCCAAATCATGGAAATGTTGCATGAATTGTTTCTCTCAAATTTGGTAACAATTGAATACCTGTTGCCTGACTAATTGCCTTTATAGTCATTTGTCCATTTGAATTTGGAGTATATTTTCATATTTTAAAAAAAAGGGCAATTCCACTGCGTTTGTTTGCTGAAAATGATAGCTATGAAAGTGTCAGTTTTATCATAATTTTAATTTGAGAGTTACTTCCATTGTGAACTTCTCTTGGACCATTCCAAACACACATGCTTCCTGTACCTTTTCCCATGAAAATTAATGTTGACTTCTTTCTTGTCAAAACTATTCTGGACTATCTTTCTTGCTTAATATTTCACTTGCATTAAACTTGATCTGTATTTTTGCGTCCAACTGTTTATCTCCTTTAAACAGCCTGTTTCTAGAAGAGCTGTCTTACATGAGATGATCAGAGACTATGCACAAGCATCTAGTGACCTTCAGAGAGTAGTATCAATTCTTGAAAATCAATCTGCTGAAAAGGCCAAACAGTCAGGAACACCAGGTGGGTCCACTCGCAGCAAAGACATAAGGCAAGCTCGTCAACATATGTCTTTGATGGAAGAAGAAGCAAAGAATGGAGCTCCCTTGGATTTCTACCTAATCTTGTAAGTTCATTCAATTGGAAGCCTTTAGAACTTATATAATCTGTATCATGTCTGAAAGATGTTCTGTTAGAATTTCTGACTCACAGCGGACTGGTGGTATCCCGTAAACAAATAATAATGAGTTTAGTGCTAGAAGTATTTCAGAAGTCATGACCTCGATGTGGGAAATTGTGTCCTTGGATTTTTCAACTTTCTGCCTTTTTAATTTTACACAACAAAATTAGTTTTTTATTGCCATGTTTTAATGTTGTTAAGATGGTTTTCCTTTTTATAAGCACGGTAATCTCAAGAAGTTGTTTTTTAAACTTCTAAATTAACAAGTTGTTTACCATCTCTGATTGTGATACCAGGGGAGTTAAAGCATCTAATACAGCAGCTGATATAAAAAAGGCATACCGGAAAGCAGCACTCAAACATCACCCAGACAAGGTTCCACATCTTAATACCTGCTCTTTTAATTTATTTATGATGTAACACCATACTTTTTTCACTTGTTTGCAATGTACTGCTGCTCTACCATATAGGCTGGACAGTTCCTGGTGAGGACTGATGGTGGAGACGAGGGACGACTGTGGAAGGATATTGTGCATGAGGTTCACAAGGATGCTGACAGGCTTTTTAAAATGATTGGAGAGGCATATGCAGTACTTTCAGATACCACTAAGGTTTGTCATTCCCATCAATGAAAACTTTGAGAGCTTTTTATGCATGATGAGATTCTAGATAATGAGTATTGGGCGAACCAAAAACAATGATGCATGTCATCAACCTTCACTTCATTATTTGCCTTGCACTTTTGGTTGTTAGTCTTTTATGTACCTAACGGAGTTAAAAAATTTTTCTGCTTTCTAATTTGTTTTCCTTTTCTGTTTGAGTCAAATTTCTAAACTGTATATCATGTTAACATAAGATCCTACTGTTTGAGTCAGCAGAATATGACCATGAAAAATGCACTAATCTTTTCCTGGTTCTACAAAAATATATGTACAAAGCTGTTATGTAAGTTCTAGGACTGGATAATTTCATACAATACATTGTTATTTTAAAACTAAAACCGAAACTTTGATGGTTTTAACCTAGGGCAATTTTCAAATCGGAATGATTAAAGTTTTTCAATCACTAATTTAACTCAGACAATCACCTTTTGAGGGCTATGGTTGGGTGGGATGGCACATCCAAAATGCAGCCGTATCTATTTTGAATAATAGTTGATGCAGAACCCTGGCTAAAGATGTAAGTTACAAATGTTAGAATTTCTCCCAATCACGACTGTGTTGGTTAGAGCAAGCCAACAAAATACTAGGAAAGGGTCAGTCGTGTTTTAGTTTTGATTTTTGTATAACTTCTCTCTTACTTTGATGAAACTTTCTTCTTCAACAGCGAACAGAATATGATCTCGAAGAGGAATTGAGAAAAGCTTCAAAGGAAAGTCATCGAAGTAGTCATTACAGAAGATCATCAGATGCATATAATTATTCATCTCGTCGGAGTGGCAATCGACAAAATTGTCAGGATAACTGGAAGACATATGGAAATTCATATTCTCAATGGTAAGAAACATAATTATGGAAGAGTTGAACTTAGTTTTTTTATAGAGTTACATTATCTGAATCAGGGAATTGTGTCAGACTTTTCAAGTGGCACAAGTTCCTTGATCGATACTACACTCTAGTCATTAGCTGCCTATGGTGGGGTACGAAATTAAGAGCATTAGAATTGAAGTTACTGACTTAGTACAAGGATCATATACAGATTTTCAGATTGTTTTTGTGCGAGAAACTTCTTTGACACATACTGCCAACATTATGATATTGGGGACGACAGAGAGTTTTTGATTTGGATTCTTGCTGCTCGGCAATGTTTGCAAGTAAATTTATAGTTTTGAGAGAGATTGCTTTCACTCTGCAACTCCGCCCAGCAGCCAGTACTAAATTATGGATGAAAAGACATTGCCATTTTGCTGTGCATTCTACGAAGATGGAGACAAAAAGAGCAAAGTCTATACGAAATTGTCTTTGGTTAGTGTCTACAAGCGGTGCAGGTGCCACATTAAAACAAGACGAGTCTTGCAGCCGTGTGCTGTCTGCAGGATTTTTACAGGGTTTGATATTCTTTTTTCTCCATAATTTATTGGGGAATGCAGGATAATAAAGAATAAGGTAGGAATTGCTGTCCCCCTATAATGTCATTTACTTATAAACCCTTGGCCAGATTAAGGAAATTTCTTAATTATTTATGCTGTTTGGCACAGTTTTAGGTGGGATTGGCATGCTATTTATTGAACCTTGTCAGACATGTGTCCACTTCTCATGTCTGGGCCAGCCCGGCATGCTTGCAATAATCCATTGATACGTGCACCTAACCTACAAGAGTAACATAAAATCAAATCCGGGTGGTAGGTAATGTGAGACAACAACAATCCTCCAACTTGAGACAAATGTCACTGCTCAAGTATGCAATTAATACACTATGCAGTACTGTAAATATTTTTAAAAATATATTAAAATACATAATTTATTATAATAATCATATAATTTTATTTTTTTTGAAAAAATATTAAATAGGTGGAATGTGTTGAGTATAACACAACATAACCCAATTACCATGAGTGTGTATTGTTTCCCTGACCATAATTTACAAAACATTATTATTAATGATAACCAAAAATTAATATTCACTTCTATTTTTACAATTAAAATATTCAAATTATCAGCAGCAAGCAAAATTCAACTTCATTCTAAATTGAAAACCCAATATATTTTTTAAAATAAAATCCAACCAAACCAAAAATTAAAATAAAAATAAGCTTCAAAAATCATAAATAATAGTATTTTTAACATGATATAAATATTTTTAATTACTAATACATATTTTATAGATCAAAAACCAAAATGACAATTCTCCAGTATCTCAAGCCAAATCGATTTTATTATTTTTTTTATTTTACCCTAAATTTTATACCCTGATCAATCAAATGTCCACAAGCCTGGCATGACATGACCTGACCTTTTCTTGGCAGAAAGATGATACATGTTAATCTTTGAAGGAAAGTATAAACAATGTTACAGCAAACATTTGAAAACATAAATCTGTATCCATTCTACTTTCAATCAGGAAAAAATGAAAACACACTTAAGGCAAATTGATTGACCATAACTGCTCTAATCTAAATATAAAAGAACGATTTTCAGAGAACACAGAACTTGAAACAAGTAATACTGATCAAACATCATATCACCAAATTATCGTGCAGCCTGCGTCTGTGCATGTTCCAGAAGCTGACTCACTAACTTGTAGGTACGCCCTGAAAGTGCTTTGTTGTGGCTTATCAATTGCTCATACCTGAGAATAATATTTGAGATAAAAATGAGTAAATGAGGAACAGAACAGCCAAGCTAAATTAACAATAATAACAACACAAATATAGCAATATGCATCTTCAATCTTACACGTTGGGTTGGGTGGGTTCCATGATAACAGTGCCTGACTTTGAATCAAACTTGGCATCAAGTTTTGAACTTCTAATCAGGTTCACAATCCATCTTTGAGCATCCTCATAATTTAGATTCAACTTCTCAGCAAGCACTCTGCCACAAATTGGTAAAACAATTTAAATTTTCATTCACATTATTAAAAGACAGCAAGAGAGAGAGAGAGAGGAGGCGGGCAGGGTAACTAGAGGAGATTAATTCTTTCACTTCAAAATTTAAATTCATAAATATGCCACTAGCAAGTAAATATTATATCATGCCGAAATTTCCCTTCAATATCATTACACACAAAACTTGTTTTTCAACTGCATATTTATTATTGAACAGATGTCATTATGGTACAGAATGTGCCTTCTGAACAGCTATGCAGACTTTGTTTATCTATATTTCAAAATTGCTGCACATCTTTCTCCTTAACAAAAAATCACGGAGGATCAACAAGATAGGAAGTCAGAATCAAAGATGTCTGCTCATTAAGGATGGAAAACCCTCTCCTATGGGAGAAAAAGTAGTAGATTTTGTTTATTTAGACAGTAGATGCAAGCCAAGCATATCTCTAAGATATACAATCACAATAGCAGATACTTACACCATATCAATACGTTGATGAATTCGACAATAAGTCTCAAATAAGCAGAGCCGGGCATTTTCAAGGAACTCATCTCTCAATGGCACAGTAGAAAAGCTGCCTTGCTCAACTCGTTTGCCAAGGAAGGGATCATTCAATATCACCTATAATAAACCAGGAACTGAGCTTCACTTCAAGCCAACATTTTACTAAACACTTTAAATTTTAGATGAAGTAAACATGACACATATAACGAAAAATTTTATCCAGAAAGTCAAAAAACAACGTGTATAAAACCTCGTCCCTCACAAATTCAACAAGTACAGCTCCAAATATCTACTGTACACAACACTAGAAAGAAAAAGAAAAAAGAAGCTTATATATGACTCAGTACTATCCTGGTAGATACTGGCAAGAACCACATAAAGTTTAAAAAAACTTACTTCTTCACATTCCTTCATCATCTTTTGTGCCCTGTCAAAGTCATAATTGACATAAATACATGTCAAAAGCCCTGTGATGGGATCTTTGTATGAGCTCTGCTCTTGCTGAATAACCTTAATAAAATCTTTGAATTGAGGTCTCCTCCTTTTGTTGACAATGAATGCAGTAGCTAAGTAGCGTAATAAATGGGGAGCATTGGTTTGAATTGCATTTAGATACCTGAAAATTGAAATCCCATCTTAGATAGAGGGACAAAAAATGACGAACAGCAGAGACAGCATTATTCATAACTTGCAGTAAAAAATTATAATCCAAAAATGACTCCTAGGACCAAACTTCTTATTTGTCTTGAGCAAAACATAATTCATCGCAGCTCAGAAATGATACCACTTTCAGCTTCAATCACTAACATACCAGGAAAGGAAGAGTGCAACTTAAAATAGTTATCATTTCATTGGGACATGAGAAGTGAACTTTCCAATATAACCAAAGAAGCATCTTAAGATGCATTATTGAAGGAATCGTCAGCCACCATGTTATGCACATGCATGCATCAGCTACCCTGTTATAGCAAATCTACGAACTACAAAGTAGGCACTCAGATAATCATAAGGTTGTAGCCATAATACTAAAAACACAATCAGAAAACAACTTACTGGTATCACACTTCACGGCAAACAACTTTTCACATGATTGTGAAATCCAAAAAAACAGTATGGATCTTAAAATATTTTAATTTTGTTAAGTTAAATTCAGCTCCATTACTATAATTCTAGTGGCTAATAGAAACAAAACAAGGAGATAAAGAAGAAAGGGGGATATTCTCAGCACGAAATTATGTACAAGATATGCAAGGTAAGAACACAAGCAAGAATTAGGAAGTAGAAGTCCTGATGGCATACTTATCCTGATTAAACAAGTCAATTATCAATGTTCTTCCATTGTCATGATTGAAACAGATGAAGAGACTCCAATGCATCAACCATATTCTACTTTGCATCTGATTTAACGGTGATGTGAAACTCTGCAAAAAAAATTTTGATCAGCATACACCTTTTAATGCAACAATACCGAAGACTGTAAGTCAAAAAACAAGGATATAAGATTAAAAATACCTTTGAATCATCAATCTTTTCTTTCAATTGATTGAGTTCTTCAAGAGCAATATCCCAGTTCTGCATCAATATCTCAGCCGCCATTTTTCCCCATAATGCACTCAGCCTCCTGTCATTGTTCGTGCATAAGGCCCTATACTGGTACAGATAGTCAGCAGCACCAGAGTAGTTTCCACATTCAAACTGAAATTTGGCATACTGATATAATGCTTCTATCTGGTCTCGACCAATCTTATTTTAAAAAAAACAGCATTTCACAAGTTAAACCCACCTGGAAAATGTGAAGTGGGCTTCTCGGAAGAATAAGAGCAGTCAATAAAATAAGAAATTTTAAATAAATAAAAATAAACTCTTTCTCTAACTTTAAGGAAAATAATGAATACTAAACTTACATCAAATTAACACATAAATAATTCCCAAAAAGAAAAAGAAGAAACCTGATAACGCTCATTGAGCATCTGCAAATTATAGTGCTTGCCAGGCCTCAACTCCTGCACCGCGTTAGCATTCTGCAAGAACGAGACAATCGGCGCCGCCCTCTCCTCCAATGCCTTCAATCTAGCGACAACCTCAGCCCTCCGTTCCACCATATCTTTCGGGACGTCTTCGGTGTGGTAAAGACTCTTGTAAATATCCATGGCGTAATCGACCATGTTGGTTTTGTTCAACAACTCGATCTTGGATTTGAGTATCTGTTCATCGGGATAAAGCTGCCGTTCTTGAAGAAACTCCAACAGCGGGAACACCAAATGCCTGTCAAGGTTCGGCACGATGCGCTGCGTGAGGTCGTACGTGGCCATGGTTCAGCTGCTGGTGCTCTTCGCTGTGGAGAGCGAAGATACAGACAATGCGTTTGCGTTTTAGGTTACGTAGAGTTTTTACTTTAATTACGAAAATAGCCCCGCCCATATCGTCAGTTTTTTTATATCATCTTATATTTTTACCCGCATCGATTCCGCTTTTGAAAAAGAAATTAACTCGAAGAATTCCGTTATTTTGCGCCCAGTCAATTGAAGCATATGTGGGCTACCAAACTGGGCCAGAATGAGACCCACCAGAGCCCGTTTGGTTTGCATTTGGACTGGACTGATCTAGGTTTACTTAATATAGATCAACCTCTTGGGGCAATGGTCTTCCCCCCATTTTTTAAAACAACATTAAATAAGTCAATATTATATTTAATTTTAACCACTTAAAAATAAGAATTACTTTTATCTAATCATATAAAAAAATTCGATTCAATTTCGACCATTTTAAAATAAAAATAAATTTTATATTATAATAAATTATAAATTTTCTAAATATCATTTTAAGAAACTTACCTTTACACGATAAAAATTATTTATATATTACAAAAAAATTTATATAATATTGCATTAAGAAAAAAATATATATATTTTATAATTATTTAGAATAATAATTTATTTTTTAAATTCGTTATCACGTCTTTATACTTGTAACTTATTTGGATGACCGAGAAAGACATTAACACTCGTTCAATTAGAGTAGTGAAGTTGTAAAATTTGATTACTTAGAACAACTCTCATCCCATCTCACCGCTGCTTCTGATTCTGTACTTCTTCGTCGTGATATATTTCCAACGAATGTTGCAAGTGATGGAATTTTATACTCCTACAAAGAATGAATTAGTAACGAACCAAGGAAATGGGCCACGATCAACCCGCATTGCTCTGTTTGTGAGAGGAAAATAACAATCTCCCATGCAGGGAAAATTAGCATTAACGGGGACGTGTGTACTGCAAACTGTTTCAATCCAGCTCACCTTCAATGGCTCTTCGTCCATCTTCAAATTCAATTTTGTTTGAACATGTTTTACTTGTTTTATTCTCATGCTACGTGCTGAATATAATTTACATGTATGAGTTGGAATGTCATGAACTTCATGGAAAGCTCCGACGGAAAGATAGCAATGGTTGGAATTCTTTATATTCCAATTTGGCCGTCCTGATCTCTTTCTTTCAAAGGTATGAAGTTTATGTTTGAGATTGAGGAGTTTAAGCTTTTGATGCTTCGTGTTCCCATACTTTGCCATTGATTTTTTTTTGTCTGTTGCAGCTGTTGCATCCCATAAAATCAATTGGGAAAATGCAAAAGAAAATGGGGATTGTGAATCCAGAAGACATAAAAAGTATTACAGATGTATGGGTCCAGTTACAGCTCCTCTGTGCCATGTAGCTTCTTATTAAATTAAAAAATAATAATAAAAAGGATGAAACAGGCGGTTAATAGCTAAAACGTTATCAATTAATTTCTTTTAAGTTAAACAAACGTTCTGTTTGTTATGCATATATGGGTTATGACGGTTTCAAGGGAGCAAATGAAAGCTTTTAGGGAAAAAGTTCATGATGCAAGTAATCGTCACCACAAAACTAACTGTTTTTCAAGAAGCGGGCAACGTTCATTGATGGTCGCCGGCATGATTAATCTCTTAGCTTCATATATTCCCGGGGAAATGAGGCAAATGCAAGGCCAACACAGAAATTATTAGACGAAAGGCCAGTTTGGTTACACATACCGAGACAGACTTTGATGATGGGATATGCTCCAGGAAAATTGTCATGCACAAATAAATCTAATGTTTCATAAGATTTAAGGAATAAAGGGGTACGGAAATTGTTGTTTATAATATAATATAACAAATGTCAATAATTATTTGCAAATTGAAAGATTCTCACTCACCATCTCAAAGAAAATATAGACCTCTAATTTAATGTTTAAACTTCAGTGGGATAATACAATTTTCAAAATGAACTTCTGTCTGCATTTCCAACTCAACTCACAAGCCATAAGAACTGAACTGCATCGTATCAGCTCATTTTCAACAACATAAAGTCATAGCTGTGGAACCATAAAGATGGCAAACCAAAATCTTATACAAATAAACCAAACACTTTATTTAGTTTTTTTCTGCTGCTACAGCCATGATAATCCACGAATAAAAACATAACCTGCCACAAAGACCTAGAAAAAAAAATTCACTCCAGACCCACAATCCGAACGAACTTTCCAATATTTATAATCTACCTATGCAATGAGAAACGGCAGAACAGCCAACATGAAATTCTCATAGGTGAAAGTTGCAGAACCAGAGTACGTGGTATCCTTCTCCTTAAATTTCTCCGTTAATCCCTGCAAGATGAATGATTAACAAAATTCAGAATAAACAAATTAAAACAGAAAATAAACGGAAAAATAATTCAATGTAGCAGCCCCTCACCTTAACTGTGAGGCAGCACCTGGATTCGAAGAAGGAAAAAAAAAGAGAGAGAGCATCTCTAAGTGATCATATTAACAAAAAAAATTAAAAAAATTGAAAGTTTCTTTACGATTAAAAGTGACAGAGGAGCTTGAACATACTCAATAAAATTATCATATTCGATAGCCCTATTTTTGCCTCCAGTTTTGTCAAACTTAGCCACAAGCAAGTCCAAAATAACCGGTGAAACCGAAAAACCCAGACTCAAAAGTGCTTCCCGCAATTCATTCGCATCAATTTTTCCGCTTCCGTCTCTGTCCACTTTCTCAAACATGGCCTACAGCAATTGTGACACTAAATTAAACAAAAGATTAACAAAATACTTAAATTGAAAAGAGCATTAATTTATGGACATGCATTGAAAGAAAATAAAATCAGATTATTTACCCTCCAATTTTGAAGACTGTAGAACACCTGAACGAACTCCTTTGGCCCTGTATCAGAACAATATTTCAAAATTTGTAAGCAATGCCCATTATTTTCCTTCTTTTTTTTTCAAATAAAATCTGATGACGTGTCAGAGTGGGCCATGGTACGAAATATCAACTGACACCAAAAATCATCCCTACGGTCCAAAATCCATCAACTCTGATTCAAGTGCGGGTCTATTTCATCTGAATAAGATAACAACTACAAAACCGTTGGGGGACGTGGCAGTAATCGCACTCACACACCGTGTCATATTAAATAAGCATGACTTGGGTCCCGTTGCCCTTTTTTGTTATGTGTGCACGAAATTTGAAATATTTTTTTATAAAATTTAAAATAAATAAGTATTTTTAAAAGAAACTTAAAACATTATTTAAAAATTTTTGATAGGGAGTAAGTAATGGCCTGAACTAGATGCAACCACCGTCACGATTACAAAGTAATTTCGCCGTATCATCAAAAGGGACGGCCACGTGAAATTAGATTGTCAATTCCAACAACCAGTCTTTTCGCCGGAATAAAAAATTAGCCACATTCGTACAATTACAAACCACTCCCGGCGCAATTTAGGATTTATTCAACCGAATTGCTAACATGCGCACACGCAAGAGGAAAGATGGAAGTGGAGAAAGAACTCACCGATCTTTCTGCTGTTGGTGTTGGTGAACAAATACATTAGAAGACGAACAGTTCTCATGTTGAAGCTCTGATTATAAGAAGAGAGAGATCTCTGTAGCTCCTTATCATCGATAAGGCCGCTTCCGTCCTGGTCCGCCAGCTGAAAGCACGCCACAATGTTTGGATCCGTACCGGGAGGGAACGCCGACGGCATTAGCGCCGCGAACGGGCTACCGTACGACCCCAGAGCGGGCGGGTAACTGCCTGGAGCAGAAGCAGGAGGCGGCCCGCCGTATGATGGTGCGGAGGGAGCCGCGTAGGGCTGAGCGGCCTGTGGAACTCCGGGCTGGGACCCGTAAGGTTGGGCCGCGTAGGGCTGAGCGGCCTGTGGAACTCCGGGCTGGGACCCGTAAGGTTGGGCCGCGTAGGGCTGGGCAGCGTAGGGCTTAGACGTTGCGCTGTGCTGAGCACCGTAGGGCTGGGACGTTGGCGTTCCACCATAGCCGTACTGAGGCGGCGGTGCTGCGCCGTAGCCGTATCCAGGTGGAGGCTGAGGATAACCGGACATCTTGCTATATAGAGAGAGGTAAAATATCGTTAAATTATGAAACTGGGCATTATTTGAGGGGAAGAAATGGTGTTTATAGAAGACAGAAAGTTTGGGAAATGGGGTCCAAGTTTAGGAGTTATTAAGTAATTGCCATTTCGTTGAAATTAAAATAATTTTGAAACACGATGAATTAGAATGAAAATGCCGGAATATAATATTATATTGCGGTTGCAGGCTTATTGCAGTGTGACTCCTTCTAAGATTCAGAATTAGGCTTATCCATGTAGATCAGAATGCAAAACAAATGACTTTCTTTGTTGCTTGTCTTTTAACGGTTAAGTATCTTTGACCATCGTCCTTCGCACCAAAATTCAAATTTAACTCTTTAAAAGAGAATTCAACTTCACACCACCTCTCATGGCATTTATTTAATTTTTTCAAAAGAAGGAAAATAAAAACCCAAAACTCTTCAAGTTATTAAGAAAATATTAAGGGAAGTAATGGTTTAACTTCTAATGTTATGTTAATTAAATATTTGGTCCAGAAATGTGTGTTATCGGGTGGAGTTTTAGGTAAATTATGATGTAAATGACAAAAATTGCGGCATCGGTGGATTAAGTGGGTATTCATTTGTTTATATAGGCGTTTAGCTTTTTGTCTTTTTTAAGGGAAGGGAGGGGAGTGGGTGTAGACGAAGACGTGGATGTGGAATGGTTGATTCCTTAGCTTCCAAGCGCTATTTACTACTTAAAACCAAACCAAATTAAGTGCATTAAGTTTTTTTTTCTAAAAAACGTCAGATGGGACATGAATAAAGAAAGTAGCGCGTAGAGGGTGGCGATTGAAAATCACCAAAATTCAAAAATCAAGTGCAGCGGCACGTCTTCCACATGGCCACTTGTATTGCTACGCGTTCTCCAAACAATTACATGGACTTTGTTTATTGAGTCAACTGTTTTCGGTTTTTTACTCTATTATTGCACACGATTTCGACGAATTTTGTTTCGCGTCAACGGTCTTCTCGAGATCCGCAAATGTCCGATCAATCTATTTCCAAACCTGCCTATTTTTTTTTCCATTTTAATTTTCCTTTCACTCTCTTAATTATATTATAATACATGCAGCCAATGGGGTTTAGCCCTTCAATTAAGATGCTATTGAAGAGAGCTTGGCGTAAATCAACGAAGAGAGCTTTCGATGCTAAGAATAAGCTCGTGTGTAATGGGCACCGTCAAATGCTCTGAAAACAATGATGATGCGAGTCATTCGTGGGACCGCTGTAGCGACATGGTGCTTCTTTATCTTTCCAATTCCATTGACAAGTCACTTCACAACAGCCTATATTTCTGCGACGCTCCTATTGAATTTTGAACAGAATTAGAAGAGCGTTATGAGCAGAGCAACGACTCAAATATCTTTCGCTTAAAACGTGATATTACCATGCTCAGACGAAACTCTCTTACTATTACACAATATTACAATCTGCCCAAAGAATACTGAAAGTATCTTACATTTCTTCAACCCATAATGGCCTGCGCGTGTTGTGCTCTGAAAGCCCTCAATACTTTTCGAACTTTAAAGCCAGCGTTTCAGTTTTAATGGGGTTGAATTGAACCCCATTAGCATGTTCGCATCCAAATTTTGACGAGAGTTCCGCTACTCTCCGGTAGTAAATGTTATAGAATTCTTCAGCGAGAAAAGACTCAAAGACTTCTTCATGTCACGTAACCTTCCGAGGAGATGTCCGTCCTAACTGCTTGAGGGAATTCAAAACCCAGACCGCTTATCCCTCGTACTACGACATTTTATAACCCTAATGAAGTCATAATTTGTGAGAAATTTCGTAAGCCTGGTCATACTCGATCTCGTTGTTTAGAAATTATTGGGTATCGTTCTTGGTGGAGCAACAATCCAATGCGAAATGCAAGCCATCAGTTTCAACCCCAGTTGCAAATGTTGCCACTGGCAGTTTTGCATTGTTTTCTAGCTGTTGATTCCTTGGTCTCACGTCCGAACACCGTCAACATCTTATAGCTCTTGTCACCCCACAATCGGAAATTTTTTTTTGGTTCTTGTTCTTCTAATTCTTAAGTCATCAACAGAGGCGCTTCCCACCGCATGTCTACTCTCACTCTTATGAATCCTTAACAAATTAAGCTCATCCATCTTCTATTTAACTGCCAACAGGTGATTCAGTATCCGTAAATTATGTTGGTAAAATTTAAACATCTTCTTGTCTTTATTTGCATAATGTGATTTATGTCCCCACTTTTAATTTAACTTATTTGTCAATCAATCAACTCACAAAATCCTCGCATTGTACTGTTTTTTTTTGTTTTTCTGCTTTTATTTGTTTTCCGCGACCTCACACGAAGTCTCTAATTAGAGTGGGTGAACGTTACGCCAAGCCTCCGTAGGCCACAACCCTCCAAATTTAATCTTCTCTATCATTTAGTACATAATATCATAGGCTTATGTTGATGGTGATCTTTCACACAACACAATATCAACTCGTAAAAAAATACCATTTTTAGAAAAGGAAAAATTTTAATTTTTGTCAACTTTTTCTCTTAGTTAGCAAAAAAGTTTTAATTTTTATCGAACTTTATAAGCCTCTTTCTTAGTTTTCGAACATATTTGCTTCATTCTCAGTTATTGCCCATACAAACTTCGTTTTTTCGTTCTCGATTATACAAGCCTCAAGGATGAAGCTAAGAATTGATGGGAATTCATTCAAAGGATTGAAATAAACATTAAAATTTTAATAATATGCAAATGATCACTAATAGAACATATTATTCGTTATTTAAAAATTTGTATGTATGTATAAACACGACACCCTTTGAATTATTTTATAATGTTTTAATTAATAAAAATAAATACAATTATCTTTACTTAAAAATTTTAAAACACCAAATAAATTCATCTATTTTCGCTGTTGAGTGAATATTAGAAGGTTAATATTGGATAATTTTTGAGTATGATAATGAAAGATAATCCACTAATGGTAAATATCTATTTGGAATAGTTGATGAGAATTTGGTAAATATCTATTTTGGGGTTTCTGTATAATATCATAAATTTATGGATAATGTTAATATCTTGTACAAAATTTAGAGGTTATCGACAAATTTTCTTTACAAATTCCTAAGGCAGTTAGCATCTACTACGAGCAACGGTTTCACTTATCAAACTTTGAAACTATCTGAAATAGTGTATAGATTTACAAGAGTTGAGGGGTATATGTGAGAAAAATTACGATGGAGGTTGGAGCAGCTACTTTCATTCATCCACCTCCGTTGATCCTTCAACATCCCACGAATCCACAGTACATCTGGTCAGCCGATCCAACGGTTGTTATCAAATCAAATCCAGAATCTCCAATGTAATTGTTCAAATCCGGTTTCTTATCCTGTAACTACCCTTACTTTATAAAAACAACATTCTCTCTCCCAAACTTTTTGCTGTTCGGCTCAAGGCAGCAAAATCATCCCATCTCTGTGATTATACAAAAGTCGAAAGGATTGAGAGTACACGTTAACAAATGACGCCAAACAGGCGCACGTTAGCATCTGATGGTGCATCGTACACCGACTGTCTCCACTACGGCCCTTCCTCCTCTCGCTCGACTCATCTTATCCCACGCACCCATCCTTTTATTGTGGCTTTCGTATCTACTCTTCTAGGGTTTGGGTTATTTCTTTTTCCATCTCCGAATATACCAAATCTCTATGCTCCTCGAAAACTCAGGGTTGGGGCTTTTCACGCCAGAGTCTATCCATGGACCAGAGGAGGCAGCAGTTCAAGGACTCGTTATCGTACTCGAATCTCTTCAATCTTGAGGTTTGTCACTTGGGTTTTCACTCTTCTTTGATGGCTTCTATATTTCTCTGATTTACGCTGTTTGAATTATTTTAATTTCGGCTTTTTGAACAATTATTTTTTCTTTTGTGTATTTTGATTGGTTGTGGGAGTTGGGTGTGTTAAATTTTGTTAAATTGTTTTTTGTGTTTTGTTTAAAATGTTTTTTTGATTGCGAATTGTTATTGTTGTCTTATCTTTTTTTCTTTGGTCTTTTTTTTTGGGTTGTAGTCTTTGATGAACTTCAAACTTCCACAACAAGATGATGATTTTGATTATTATGGGAATAGTAGTCAGGATGAAAGCAGAGGTAGCCAAGGTACACATTATTTTTAACTTTTTTTCCCCTTAAAATTAGGAAGACCCGCTTCGGTTTGTTGCTCCAAATTTACTCTCTTTAAGTGAGTTACTAAATATGTGTTCCATTTATCTGAGTAGTTTTAATGGTGACAGAACATTGAGCTGCGAACTTATGTGTTTATATATTGTGCTTGTAAAAATCTGCTTATTACTAAATAGGTAGAGCAAGGATGAATCATAGTAATGGGACTACATCTAACTTGGTGAAGGCAAAGAAGCTTTCACACAACAGTGATGAGGAAGATGAGGATGGATGTTATGCGACACACATAACAGAGGAGAGGTATCGATCAATGCTTGGTGAACACATCCAAAAGTACAAGAGGAGGATGAAGGATTCCCCTGTGACCTCGATTGTGCCTCAAACGGGGATTCCTGCTCTGAAGACTAATTTAGGTGGTTCAAAAGCTAGGAAGTTGGGGAGTGAGCAGCGAGTTGGGTTATATGAAATGGAAACCACATCTGATTGGCTCAATGATATTAGTCCTAAAAGGCCTGTGAACTATCACGAGGCAGAATTTACACCCAAGTGTGCTTCTGATACATTTTCTTAGCCCTTTGTTTGCTTTAGCAAAATTATTACGGCAATATATGAAATTCATTTTGGAAAACATGCGCTGCTGTTGTGTTATATAATTGATTCCTGTGCGTAAATACATTTTTGCAGAGTAATGTACGAACCTGCTTATTTGGATATTGGGGAAGGTATCACTTACAGGATCCCTCCAACATATGATAAGCTGGCACCATCTTTGGGTTTGCCAAGCTTTCCAGATATTCTAGTGGAGGAGTTTTATTTGCAAGGTACTTTGGATTTGGGGTCCTTGGCTGCAATGATGGCGAGTGTTAAAAGGATTGGGCCAAGTAGTCGAGTTGGTATGGGAGAGACAAGGCCTCAATATCAATCACTTCAGGCTAGATTGAAGGCCTTGATGGCTTCTAATCCAGCCCAGAAGTTCACCCTTAAGGTGTCTGATATTGGAAACTCTTCTATCCCAGAGGGGGCAGCTGGAAATATACAACGGTCTATTCTCTCCGAAGGTGGTGTATTGCAGGTTTACTATGTGAAGGTTTTGGAGAAAGGAGATACATATGAGGTATTTGTTCTATTTCTGTTACAATCATTGGATGATGATAGTTTTTCTTTTGTTTGCATAAATTTAGATGGTGATGAAATTTGTTTTTATTTATTTTATTTAAATATCCTTGTTTCCAGATAATTGAACGAGCTTTACCGAAGAAGCCAAGGATAAAGAAACATCCTTCTGTGATTGAGAAAGAGGAAATTGAGAAGATTGGCAAAGTTTGGGTTAGCATTGTGAGAAGAGACGTACTGAAGCATCATAAGAATTTTTTTGGTTTTCACAAGAAGCAACAAATTGATGCCAGGAGGTTATCAGAGAACTGTCAAAGAGAGGTACATATAATGTCGTGTAGCAGTTATAGTTCCAGTTTTATTATTACATATCTACTTATAGATGTTTATATTCAACCTTTGTAGTATCTTATACTAATGCTGTAGTGACAATTGATTTTCTACTAGGTGAAAATGAAAGTGAGTAGGTCGCTCAAGTTGATGAGGGGTGCTGCAATTCGCACGAGGAAATTGGCTCGGGACATGCTACTGTTTTGGAAGCGAGTTGATAAGGAGATGGTGTATTTCAGTCTCCTTTGTGAATTTCATTGAGTATCCATTAAACTTACTAGGCTGTAGATCAGTATCAGTTGTGAGATAAATCCTTTACTGAAATAAGTGGCAGTCAAATACAGCTTTGCATATGTGCATGTTTGTGCATTTACTTTTTTTTTACTCTCATATGCATGCTTTCTTCATATACATAGTGCTGTTTTTGAAAAAATGACATGTTTGCTCATAAATGGACACATAAATGCATGCCTTCTGAGCCAGAGTTTTATTATTTTTGGTGGTATGTCTATGACCTGATTTCATTTTTAGCAAGCACTAAAAATGTTCAGATAAATTGATGTAATCTAAAAACTGCAGTGCCGGCATTCAAGATCATCATTCTGATGTTCTTTACTTTCGTTTGTTATTGAAAAGAGTTTATTGATTTTAAGGGTGGAATTTGATTGGAAGTTGCACGTTAAAAGGATTTGACTAAAAGTTCAGCTGTGTGTTACATAGTTTATGTTTGATATAGTAAGAAGTAAGCTGAAAGTTGGGAACATCTTGCTGTATATTTTGTATGAAGTTGTGTGATCCTTAAATCCCCCTCTCTGTAGGCTGAAGTGAGGAAAAAGGAGGACAGAGAAGCTGCGGAAGCTTTGAAGCGTGAACAGGAGCTTCGAGAAGCAAAGCGACAGCAGCAAAGGCTTAATTTTCTCATACAACAAACAGAACTTTACAGCCACTTCATGCAAAACAAGTCAAATGTACAGTCCTCTGAAGCTTTGCCCGTGGGAGATGAAAAACCAGATGATGAAGAATTGCTATTTAGCTCTTCAGATGTTGGGCCTGGTGAGAAAGAGGATCCTGAGGAGGCTGAATTGAAAAAGGAGGCTTTGAAAGCTGCTCAAAATGCTGTCTCTAAGCAGAAAATGTTAACCAGTTCTTTTGATACTGAGTGTTCAAGGCTACGTGAGGCTGCTGAATCTGAGGCTCTTTTGCAGGATGTCTCAGTTGTGGGATCTGGCAACATAGATCTACATAACCCGTAAGTTTTTGTTTTATTAGCTCTTTATCCCATTAAAGGCTCAGGCAATAGGGACTGTTATTTTCTTTTTTCTAGTGAGGTTTATGAACATATTTATCAATGTATGCAGCTCCACGATGCCTGTAACATCAACCGTTCAAACTCCAGAGTTGTTTAAAGGTTCCCTCAAAGAATACCAGTTAAAGGGTCTTCAGTGGCTCGTTAATTGTTATGAGCAGGTTGTTACTCAGGATGGTTTTTTTTTGGGTGAGCATGGTTTTGCATAATTGCTAATATAGAAGGTCCCCTGGTGGTTTTCAGGGCTTAAATGGTATACTTGCTGATGAGATGGGTCTGGGAAAGACTATTCAAGCCATGGCTTTCTTGGCTCATTTGGCTGAGGTATAAATCTAATTGTTGTTGAATATCTATACATTTTTTTTAGTAACTTGCTTTTCTGTCTTACACAGGAGAAAAACATATGGGGTCCCTTTTTGGTTGTTGCGCCTGCTTCTGTCTTGAATAACTGGGCTGATGAAATTAGTCGTTTCTGCCCTGACTTGAAAACTCTTCCATATTGGGGTGGGCTTCAAGAACGAATGGTACTTAGGAAAAATATCAACCCAAAGCGTCTTTATAGAAGGTAGTTTTTGTCAGATCTTTACTTTTTAATCGAACACTGACCTTAATGTCCTACAAGAAAGCAATAATTTTGATGCTGTTGTGCTTCGGATATGACCACCTTATGATGAATTTGGAGTGATACAGGCATCAGTTCCTGAAATAGAACTGTCAAGCTTGTGCTCTGATATGTTTGATGGAGCAAAGAATGGAAATATAAGACTATACTTTATAATATCAAATGTATTGAATCTAAGCAAGTAATACTACTTTAAATATTTACTGGCCTTTTTTTTTCCGGTTTTTCTGTAATTGTAGATAACTTTGAAAGGATATCAACTTCTTACAAGTTAAAAAAAAATCACTTTATATTAATTCATAAAAGAAAATGAAAGAGTCTGTTTATGAAATCAACCTTAATCTTGTAGATGCCCTCGTAGTTGACTAATTTTTTCCAACTCAATTCTGGGATTGCTGTCAAACTTTGACTTTTTGCCTTGAGTAATGGTTTCAAGGCTTCTTCAGGTTAACTTGTTAAGAAGATTATTGTTTGTGTTTTGTCTGTTTATAAAAATCTTTAACATTAGCATTTAACTAATGCTGTGCTTTATGTACAATCATCAATTTTTTTTTCCCTTTCTTTTTCTTGTAGGGATGCTGGATTTCATATTCTCATTACCAGCTATCAGCTACTTGTGGCAGATGAGAAGTACTTTCGGCGTGTCAAATGGCAATATATGGTTTTAGATGAAGCACAGGCCATAAAAAGTTCTAATAGGTACTTTCTCTTCAGACTTTTTGAATGGCTCGAGTTATGGGATTTTCTACACTGGACTTTTTTTTTGTGTTGGATTAGCTGATAAATAGAATTGAATTTCATTTAGCGAATGTGTTACACAGTGTGGTATAATGGAACACTGTTATAAACAATAAACAAGTTATGCTTCTGCAAGAGTACTAACTTGTAAACTTTTATTTGGATGTTTTTGCTGCTCTATGTGATTGGTCACTTCTGCAAAAAGTGTGAGCATATAATTTTCATAATTATGCCAGATGGACATTCTGTTATTAATAAGAAAGGTCTTTTCATTTTCCAATTCGTCAAGATGAAGAAATTAACTCATCCAATCAAGAAAGAACCTTTTTTGATTGAATGGGAGTGTGTGAAAAAAATGCTAAGTGATGTTATTATCAAAGTTGGTGCTCTGATTCTTCCTAGAATTGTTGCTACTTTTAAATGCACATAATTCCTTTTCTAACTGTGTTGCATATATGTAATTCTTTGCATCCCTTGTATTCTCACATGAAATTGGTTGATTGTCAATTGCAGTATAAGGTGGAAAACTCTGCTCAGTTTCAATTGTCGGAACCGCTTACTTCTGACTGGTACACCTATCCAGAACAATATGGCTGAGTTGTGGGCCCTTCTACATTTCATCATGCCAACCTTGTTTGACAGCCATGAACAATTTAATGAGTGGTTTTCCAAAGGGTCTGTATACCTCATGCTTCTGATTTATAGCTGCACAAATTTGACAGAAACTAACATCGTTGTGGTTTATGGTCATTAATCAGAATTGAGAGTCATGCAGAGCATGGGGGTACTTTAAACGAGCACCAGCTTAACAGATTGGTGAGTGTCTTTTCATGGTAGTTTCATGGCAGGCGTGATTACTTAACCATTGGTTCAGGTTCTGTTTTGTTATGCGTTATAAGTGTTTTCCTGAGTATTTTGTTTTCTACATTGATGTATCAGCATATCATGGATAAATTTTGTTGACCAGGTAAACTCAAGCAGTTCTGAGAATAGACAGAAACCTTTCCAAGGGGAGGTTTTTGATAAATTTTGTGAAATCTCTGGGAAGGTTTTTGAAAATGTTGAGGAAAAGATTGTAAAGTCTCAAAGGAGCTTCAGGATAAAACCAAGGGTTTTGTATATATTATTATGCATGCTGCACTAATATTATCTGCTACCATCTTTAACCTCCAAGTATGTTGGTTGTTTCCTCCACCTTCTCAATATACTAATATTGTCTCTGGAGTTAGTAAAGATCTATAACTCTTCCTGTTCCTGCTTTAAAGAATTGCAGATAGTTTGTTGGACTTAACAGGAGTGTTGCTGAATAATTTTCATTCTTTTCCCCTTTGCCAGCATGCTATTTTGAAACCCTTTATGCTGAGGCGAGTTAAAAAAGATGTTATTTCTGAGCTGACTACAAAAACTGAGGTTACAGTACACTGCAAGCTAAGTTCCCGACAGCAAGCATTTTATCAAGCTATTAAGAACAAGATATCTCTGGCTGGGTTGTTTGACAACAGTCGTGGGCATCTTAATGAGAAGAAAATCCTAAATTTAATGAATATTGTCATTCAGCTGAGAAAGGTAGGCTCTCAGTTCTGTTTGGTTTTATTGTCTTGTGCCTTTTTGTCTGAAATATATGATTTCATCACTATTAACATGGTTTGATAAATTTGTAATCATGTCTGTGATTTGAATTGATCCAGTCCTTGTTTCAATTGTTGGTGTTTATGGTTGCAGGTATGTAACCATCCGGAGTTGTTTGAAAGAAATGAGGGAAGCTCGTATCTCTATTTTGGAGAAATTCCAAATCCTCTTCTACCTCCTCCCTTTGGGGAGTTGGAGGATGTACCCTATTCAGGGGGCTGGAATCCTATACAGTACAAGGTACCTTTAGTTCCACCTTAAGTACCCTTCTGGACTTATTTTTTGTGTTTGCCTGTATATTTTTTAAATGACAATGTTCTAGCGTGAGAATATCTTCTATGGTGGAGAGGAAGAAATTGTAATGTTTAGGATTAGCTTTTGAATTGTAATTTATTCCTTTCCCATTAATTGGGCAGTCCTTGGGTCTCTCCAGCCATTGCTATTGACTGTGTTTAAGGCATTGGCATTTCATTTTGTTCAACAGAATTATGAAGCTGTTGCTAGATATTTTTTCTACTTCTGGGGTGCTTTTCTTTGTTTGTACTAATCTTTTGTGCACTGTTGATCCAACATTTTGTAAGTCTTATTAATTTGTTTTTTAAAAAATTATCTTGTTCCTAATATGCATTATGTGTTATGTAATTATTGGGCAGGCCCCATCGCTTATTTATTGCTAAAATTTATTTTCCCTCTTTATCTCCAGATAGCAAAAGTAGTCCACCAAGAGATTCTCCAATGTTCTGAAACTCTTTGCTCAGCTGTTGGGCATGGAATCTTTAGAGAATTGTTTCATAAACGTTTCAATATATTCAGGGCAGAAAATGTTTACCGATCTATATTTCCACATGCAACTAGCTCAGATCCGTTGCCGGTCAAAAGTGAGACATTTGGTTTCACTCATTTGATGGATCTGTCCGCAGCAGAGGTTTCATTTCTGGCAAATGGTTCTTTTATGGAAAGACTCTTATTTTCAATTTTGAGATGGGACCGTCAATTTTTGGACGCAATCTTAGACTCTCTCATGGAAGCCATGGATGATGAGCTGGACGAAAATCTTCTTGATAGGGGAAAAGTAAGAGCTGTTACACGATTGCTGTTGATTCCATCAAGATCAGAGACTAATTTACTTAGAAGGAAATTCACAGTAGGTCCTGGCTATGATCCATTTGAAGATTTAGTTGTCTCTCATCAGGACAGGCTTCTATCAAACATTAAACTCCTTCATGCAATTTACATGTTTATCCCACAAGCCCGAGCTCCCCCAGTATGTTTTCATTAATATCATCCATACCTATTTTGTTGTGAAGGCAGCTTAATGGAAAGTTAGTTCTTTTATTTGCAATTATTACTTTTCCTTGGCAGATAAATGTCCAATGCTCGGATAGGAATTTTGCTTACAGAATGACAGAAGAACAACATGACCCCTGGGTCAAGAGGTTATTGATTGGTTTTGCACGCACCTCTGAAAATAATGGACCCAGAAAGCCAGATGGTCCTCATCATTTAATTCAAGAAATTGATTCTGAACTTCCTGTTGCAAAACCAGCTCTTCAATTAACATACCAGATTTTTGGATCTTGTCCGCCTATGCAAAGCTTTGACCCTGCAAAGTTGCTCACAGTAAGATATTTCTTTCATTTGCTCTCTCCTCCCACTCTCTTATCTGTATGATATAATGTTCTTGTTAGGTGACCTCATATTTGGAGTTTTCATTCTTTCTGTCAGGACTCTGGGAAGCTTCAAACTCTTGATATATTGTTGAAACGCTTGAGAGCAGAAAATCACCGTGTTCTCTTGTTTGCTCAAATGACAAAAATGCTCAATATTCTTGAGGTATTTTATTATTTTTAATGCTATGAAGGATATATTTAAGTGGCTTTTGCAGTTTCAGTTTTAATTCTTTTCATCTTTCCAAACACCCTTTTGCCTCACCCCTAAGCAGGAACAAACAGATTGAATGTAATCCCCCTCCTAGATTGGTGTGACAGGGATTTGATCTCTAGACCTTGTGCTCCACCTCAAGAAATCAAAGTAACTAAGATATCCCTGTGGGTACATTTTAAATTAGTAATAAACTAAAGTGGTAAATCAACTTTTATCTTCCTGGGGTGTGGAGGGTTAACAAATTTCTGTGACCCTGCAAATGGGATAATAAATTAACCCAGGTGATTAAGTAACGTTTATGCCTATGAAGCTTTACCCAATCTCAGAAATTGAGTTTAGTTCATTCTCCAATCTGGTCAATTAGAGAATTCTGATGCTTAACTTCATTTGGTGAAAGTATGTTCTGGTGCTGACTGTTGTATATATTTGCAGGATTATATGAACTATAGGAAATATAGGTATCTCAGACTTGATGGATCCTCCACCATTATGGATCGCCGGGATATGGTCCGAGACTTCCAGCATCGGTAGGGATTTCATTTACATGCGAATTGTTGTTTTGAGGAGCTTCAACTACGCTTCTTTACTCTGTTTCTAAGTTATTAACAATGCCATTTCCCTCGTGGTTGCAGGAGTGATATTTTTGTTTTCTTGCTGAGTACCAGAGCTGGTGGACTGGGGATTAACTTGACAGCTGCTGACACTGTCATATTTTATGAAAGTGATTGGAATCCTACACTGGATTTACAGGCAATGGACAGAGCTCACCGGTTGGGTCAGACAAAGGATGTTAGTTCCTGCCTGGTTTTTTTTTAATTTTGTTTTCCCATTGATGAATCGTAATGGCATGCAGATTGTGTTCTAGGACTGCTATTTATCTTCTTGGTTATGTCTTGGGGGCAGGGGTGGTGGGGTTCTCTCTCTCTCTCTCTCTCTCTCTCTCTCTCTCTCTCTCTCTCTCTCTCTCCCCGTTCCACCTTCAAATAGGAGGCTCATTGGACCTATGGACTACTCAAAAGGAAATTGTGCCTCCCATTCCAAAGCCTTTCATTCCCTATTGTCAATGTGATTTGATGTTAGTTCACTTGGGCTTAGTCATTTGATTTTGTAAAATAAATATTTTGAAGTGCATACCTTATTGGTGTAGGTTACTGTCTACCGCCTCATTTGTAAAGAGACAGTTGAAGAGAAAATTCTGCAAAGAGCTAGCCAGAAGAATACTGTTCAGCAGCTTGTCATGACAGGTGGCCATGTCCAGGGAGATATCTTAGCTCCTGAGGATGTTGTGTCTTTACTTCTGGATGATGCTCAACTGGAGCAGAAATTAAAAGAACTGCCATCACAGGTTGGCTTTTCAATCTTTGATTATCTATTTGCTACTCCTTCAAGCTCCTGAGTTTTCTTCTGGTATGATAAAAAGGAAAAGGGCAAATGGAATGAAAGATACAAAAAAGCATCAGTAAAATATGGAGCCTATAATTTATTTTCTTCTTTCAGGCCAAGGACAGACATAAGAAAAAACATCCAACAAAGGCTATACGATTAGATGCTGAAGGTGATGCATCTTTGGAAGATTTAACAAATGCTGGAGTTCAGGGTTCTGGACAGGAGCCCTCTCCAGATACTGAGAAAGCATTATCCAGTAACAAAAAGGTATGAAGGTTTCCATTTTCAAAATAACTCTTGTAGATGAATCAAATACAAGTTGTTTAAGAGGATGTGAGAATAAATATCAGTCTCGTAATATGTGTTTGATTGTTGCTTATGTTGTTTACTGATTCAATGTCATTCCTGAATACCAAAATTGTGTGTTCAGCGGAAAGCTGCTTCTGGCAAGCATACTGCTCCGAAGGAAAGGAATGATCAAAAGACTAACAAACCTACCTCAACAATAATGGACTATGAGTTAGATGATCCTGTTCAAATGACCGATCCACAATCCCAGAGATCTAAGAGAGTAAAAAGGCCTAAGAAGAGCATAAATGAAAATCTCGAGCCAGCATTTACTGCTACACCCTCCATAATGTTGTCGGAACAGACCACCCAATATCAACAACCGATGCATGAGTTTGGTTCTGGTGGTTGAATTGGAGCAGCAACAGCAGCAGCAGCAGCTAAATATAAACATATCGATGCATATCAGCATAGTTAACTTGATAATATCAAGAGATAAAGAGGGATCGGTCAGATAGATTATTAAAGGTGCAGAGCCTTGTCAGATTGGCATTGCTAAGCGAGAGGCAGAGCATGGTAAATTTGGTCTGCTCCTGCATTTTAAAGATACTGCTGGAGCAGAATTGTGGGAGTAAGCAAAGGTTAATTTGTATATATGCAGTATGCTATGAAAAATATTACTTTTAGATATTGTCATCGTGGCGAAGATGAAGATGAAGAGATGTATAGGTGACGATACTCGTACTCCCTCCCTTGTACAAGTAGTATATAACATATAATGAATGAAATGAATGATACAAGTTAATGCAATGCGATGCGACCATTGTCCCATTGACTCTGGATGGTTGTGGGTTGAGGAACCTTGACTTGTTGCCTTGCCTATGGAAGGGCGAAAATATAATGGGCAGCAGATTATTAGTTCATAGCATAACATTGCATGGCATCATCTGGATTTCTAAATCGAGTAAAAGCTATCATGATAGAAGGTTTTACTTTACAACTAATGTAAGATGAAGATACCCTTAATTTATCCAAGTAAAGGGATCTGTTTGAAGTGAATATGAATACCGTGGTTCACGTCCTCGTACTTCTTTAGTAGTACAAGTTTTCTTCGAGGATTATGTATCTGAAACATAACTTGAGAAGGGAAAAAATGGGTAATATTACTTAATTAATTAATTAACAAGCTAAACTTTTAAGAAAATTTTATATGTTATATTAATATAAAACGACTACCTTAGGATTTAACGTTTTCTGAGTAATTTCATGTGATTATTTCCTTTCATTCACTGCATGAGTACAGCAGAGATAAAATAAACAATATTTATTTATAATGTGAATAAGTAGCCTACTTACCCTTTCTCCCACGTTGTCAAATTATAAATTCTTATGAAGCCAAAATCCCACATTCATCAAGTGCCATTATTTCTCCTCTTTCTCCCTCTGAATATAAATGCTCTTTCCATGCACACAATTGAAGTCAAAGTAATACATATCAACGAATGAATTTAATATAAAATTACAATAATACGATTTTATTTCATTGTCTAAATATTTTATTTTAGCCTATAATTTATTTACAAAATATTTCGACGATATTACTTTTAATAAATTGTTTCTCTTCAAAATTAAAGTTAGAAATGTATATTTAACTTGTGATCTTTGAAATAAATATGCATTTATAATACTTTATATTCAACTAAATTTAAAAAAAAATTTGTATCATATAGAGATTCTAACTAAAAATAATGTAAAGTATCTTTATGTTATTTTTAATATAAGGGCAAGAAATGCATATTAATTTTTATCATTTTGATTATATTATATAATCTTAAGTGTAATCGAGAGTTATGGATTAATGAACTAAAAATTTATCAATTCAAAAATATTTATATTATAGTATAACCGTTTTGGTTAATTATACCGTACAATGATGTATAGAATTATTAAAAACTTTCATGAACACCCACTAAAGAATTATAAAATTTTATTGTTCAAATGAGAATATTTGTATTGCTTGTTTGTAAGAAAAATAATAGTTAGAAGATCATTTTTTAAAATTAGTCTCTAGTCATATTTAGAGAGAATATAGAGAGATTTGTGGGCCTATTCACTCATCTAGTTGACCATTTTGTTATTTTATGATCTTAATTTTTACATATGGTTGATGGTTTTACATTTGTTTATTGTCTACTCCAAATGTTGCATTTGTTAGATTGTTTGCACAAATTATCAAATTGAGGATACAATTTCTTGATTATCTAATCAAAACTATATGTCTAGATAATGATAGTAAGTTTACTTCCAAGATATTTGATAACTATTGTAATTAGTGGAGGTTGATATAGAACATGTTGCTCTTTGTATCCATACACAAAATGAATTAATTGAATCAATCATTAAACGGCTTCATATGATTGTTCAAAAATTACTATTATGCATCGTATTGCTAATTTATACATGGAGACGACCAATTTTGCACGCTGCAACATTAATTCATCTCAAACTATTACTTATCACCAATATTCTCCACTACAACTTATAATAGATCATTAACACGATATTGTTTTTGCCTACACTCTTAATTGTGTTTATATGTTTTTGTCAGTCCTCCTTAGCATAAGACTTCTGCATTTTTTAGGAATTTATACGACTTTTAACTCATTTTTTATTATCAGATATCTTGAACCTCTCATAAATGATTTATTTATTGAATATTTTATAAATTATCATTTGATGAGATAATTTTTTCACTACTAAAAAAAATAAAACATTTTTTGAAGTCAATTTTTAATTGTGTTGTATATGTAAATTTAAAATTAAAAAAAAATAAACATAAAAAGTGAATAGTAAATTATAGTTAATATACGAAATAAAAAACTTAAAATATGTTTAAAAAATTTAAAATTAATTTTAAAAGAATTGAAAAAATAAGAATGATGATAGCCATGAGTACTGTACTGAAACCCATAAATTCATTAAAAAAAACATAACTTCTTCTCTTTATTGAGCATATTTTATAACGAAGAAAAAACCGACATAACCAATACAAAACTGCAAATCCATTAAAAAATATTTAATGCAAACAAAAATTCACAAATTGTTAAAAAAAAAGAAAAAGGAAAAGAAACTGTAACATTCAAATGAACTGCTATCTATAAATGAGCTGCAACATGAATAGACTTATATAGAATACATTTTTCATGGCAAGGCTCTTCCTAGCAATGATCTCACCAGGATTTTCTCATCAGGATGAAGCTTCTGTGGCCTGGTCGCCTTTTCCCACTGCACTCATTCCGTCAGAGCTTCACAATGTCATACAGGATTGCTCAAAACACTTGAGCAAAAAATGAGAGAACATTGCCTTGCATACTGTGTTTATTAAGGGTGCATTGCCTGATAACGTACGTTGTGCTTAACTTGTGCACATGGGAAGAGATTGCTATGAAAGCATAGTGAAATTCTTTTCCTCTCCAGTGATGGAAAATGGGTTTGAAGTTTATCCCAGGAGCAAGCAGATATTTGGTACCTGTCTTTCTATCACAGAATCTGAACATCCATGACAAGGATTGGATAACATGACTATTGATTCCTTACTTGTATAAAAACTTCGTTCCATTCACCTAGTTTTAGGTCATTTTCTTCTAAAATCTTTTCTTACTGGTTCTTCGCTCATAGAATAAGACTACATTTCAAATTTAAGAGCTGTAATTTCAGTTCATAGTAGCTGTAAAACAAAATCGATAAATGTCTGGTATAGCTAAGGGTGACTACTAAAATTAACTGCCAAGTACAAAATGAGCATTTCCAGTGAACTTCAATTGTTGTGCTTCCAAGATTAAGTAGAAGTGTGCTTAAGTATGTAGCAGCGCATCGATCCCAAACATACTCTAAATAATGCTTATATGCTGTGCATAGGTGTCACAAGATAAAATGGTTCATGAATTTGCAGTTTCAAACATCCACTAAATAATCTGTAGACAACTTCTCATGTTGCAGAGAGTGACAAACGTCTAGCCTACACCCAAAAACAAGCATTTGTCTGAGCTTAGACATATACCCTGGTAATGGGAAGAAAACAATCCTTTCGTGTAAAAGATGCTCAAGTTCACTGCAGTTGGTACAAAATTAAATTGCATGGGAGCAAACACCATCAATGAATATCAGAGATACAATTTCTTAAATATATGGTATTTACCAAAATATCAGCGAGTGGGTCAAGTTTTACATTTCAACAAAATTAAGACGTTATGACAACTTATCAAGTTCCTCCGAACTGAAAATTTCCATACAACTTACAGGTATTCTGACATCTAGAAAACTTGGCCATAGACAACCAAATACTAGGAAGGTGGGTCAAAAGTAGCATTTTTGCTCACCATGGTCATACACTAACCGCTAATGTAATGGATGAACACGGTTCCTTTTCTCAACTTCCTGCCATTGCCAGTAATTCTCTTTAGTTGGAATAGGGATTGAGCCATCAGACAAACCTATCCTTATTGCCCCTAACAATGGACTTCAATGGTGCTCAAACAACTAGTGTTTGAGTACAAGCCCAATTGGACAATGATCACTACCACCAACATCAGGAACAATGTATGAATCATGGACCTTGTCAGCTAGAGATTCTGAGACAAGGAAGTAGTCAAGCCGCCACCCTGTTTCAGAGAGGTAACGAAGAAAATGGACTTAGTATAATAAGCACTTAAAATTTCTTTGGCATTAAAACAAGAGAATTTTTAAGGCATATGAATTATCATAAAATCAGAGAACCATTGAAAGTATGAAAGTATATTAAAAATGTAGTGCATCACATGAAAAGGAATAAAGTACTATTTAGATACATCAAAAGATAAACTCAGTATGCAGAAGTCATGTACCTTTATTGGTTTTGCGTCCACCATGGCGATAACCCCAATAAGTATAGCCAACAACACCAGGATGTTTTGCTCTAAAGGTATCAACAAATCCCTTAGACAAGAAGTTTGCGCTAAAGGATTGCCTTTCTTCATTTGTAAAACCAGCACTTCTTCTATTTCCCTAAGAATTGATGCATATATTACAAAGCATAACTTAGCACTTAAAAACTTGAAGTGAGTTCTTAAATTTGTAATACAGAGTCTGCAGTGGTTGATATCAATATATCCCAAAACAAAAAGAAAAAAAATTCAACCGCAGCATCCAAATTTTGAATCACTTACGGCAGGGTTATAAATATCTATCTCTTGATGAGCACAGTTAAGATCCCCTGTCAAAATGACAGGCTTCTTCTTTTCCAGCTCCTGAATCATGCATCCAAAGCATGATAAGCATCAATTTTACTGCAGCACTTCAAACATCTAAATATTTTGTGAAGAGAATAATATAGTCTACAACAAAAAAGGGAAAACAAAAAGAATTTGCACACTATCGGATAGGTGTGGATTGTCTAGAATTTGTGGGTTAACAATCAAAATGAATAATTAAGGCTCATATCTCCAGTAAAGGAAAGAGAAAGAAGCATACACACACAGAAAGATAACTCTCCAGCATGCTATTCAGCAGAAGTATAAAATAAAGGAGTATACTTACTTTCATATAGTTGCTAAGAGATGGATCCCATTGTGCTACTCTGTAGGACTAGAATCAAAAGCAAAAATGTCAGTCAAAGAAAAAATTCTTTGAAGAACAAAGTAGTCTACCTACAGATATGAGATGCATAAGTTCATTACCAGTCTTCTCAAGCCATCTCCAGAGTTTGGAACATAGCCACTTATTAAATAAAATGAATCAAACTCTGCTGTCACAAGCCGTCCCTCACTGTCGTGATCTGCTATGCCTAAGCCATATGTGACTGAAAGTGGTTTTATCTGTTCAACAAGTGCTAAGCTTTAAATGCAGACTACTGATGCGCAAATCATTACCAAAGTGAATGAAATACTAGCAGCTTAAAATCAATCAGCACGTAGTTGAACACTTCATGATACAAATAAACATGCAACTATAAACAATGCTAATGACCAAAGTAAATAATTTGTTACCAAGCATTTGATAACATAAATATTTTGTCACAAGAAACAGCCTACTGCTGACAGCAGAGATAAAGATTGTCGTAAAGCTTCACAAATAAAGGAAGAGAAAACTAGATTTTCTTAAGTCTAAAAAAGGTTGCCCAATTGTGAAATTTGATGGAAACCATAATCATACCCGTGAGATAACTGCTGTACCAGAATAACCAAGTTTGGAGATGCTACATGTCCAGAAGCTATTCTCATATCCATCTATGAGACAGTGTTTGAAGGATTCAACATCTTTTTCCTGTTTCCAACATAAAGATGCATTAAATACCGAAAACAAAGAATTTTATGATAAAAACGTGGAGAATGGAGATTAGCAAAAAACAAAGAAGAAGAAGAAGAAGAAGAAGAAGAAGAAGAAGAAGAAGAAGAAGAAGAAGAAGCTTAGAAAAAATTTAAGACTAAGTAAATTTATAGTAAGAGGAAAATTTTGCTTCAGAAGTGCTCTTAAGTTTAGATTAAATACATGGTACTGGTATACTTGCCTGTAGTTTGGTCTCTTGCAAGCACAGTACATCAAAATTTTCCCTTTGGGCCAGTTGCAGTGCAAAGGATCCCTCTAACTTCAGTAGCGCTCTTAGCCCATTGACATTCCAAGACATAAGCTTTGTAGATTTTGTATTTTCCGCTAGAGGTGGAGCCCTCATTGTTCTAGGATTATAAGGAACCCACCCCTTTTGAGGCTTCTTATGGGCAAGAATTGTCCAAGGTTCGCTGGGATCTGTAGCAACTTCACAGTTATATCCAAGCATAGCATGATTTACATCCAAACATAACATGATTTCCTTTTTGTGCAAAAGGATTTCTACCCAGAAAATAAACCATGATGCATTCTACTCCTAATAAGATCAAATTGACTCAGATTAACAATTCAAATAACATGAATAATAAAGAGGGGGAGTTGTTCCATTAATGATGATGCCCCATGAATATTATTAAAAACCAAAAGGAAAGCAATGAAAACTGAATACATATATCCTAGAGTACCTGAAATCTCATTGGTTTTGATTGAAATCTTTTGTTTTGTTGTGCTTATCTCAGCATTAACTTCAACAATTTTATTGTCAGAAACCTCTGGAACAGAATTAATTTCTTGAACATGGTCCTGACAAGACAATTTTTTTGCCTTCCTTTTTACCGATATATTTTCCACATTAGCCTTCCTTTTAATCGATATAATTTCTGCAGATATGGACGATACATGTTCTGCTTCTCCAACAGAATTTTCACCTGCACAAGAAAAGATTTTCCAACCTTAAAAATTAGCAACCCAGAGTTGAACCAAAATCAGTTTTGAGAATAAAGGAAACCAAAAAAGAAAGCCAAAATAAATAATTAAAAGTTTGAAAATTAATTCTTTTGTTTCATCTTATTAGGAATGGCACAAAGCCTTATAAAACACTGTTAGGAAATATGAATCTTTGTTTATCTAGTAAAATTGTTTACCTTCTATCTTCTTTTCCATGTAAACTTTCAAGGCAGACAAAAGATCACGTTTACAACCTTTGGCAGGAACCCCGATACTCCTGATGATTCAAATGAAATAGCATTATCACAAACCAAAGATATACATATTTTTAATTGCAAAAGTAATAGAACTGTTTTGAATTGGAACACAAGTTGTATAAACAAGGCAAGAACTCAAACATTTGAAGTTGGTCAGATGCAGACTAATTAGCCACAGAGCTTCTGATATGTAGTCTTTTTCAATATCTTAGGCCACATAACGGGACCTAATATGCAAATGCATGTTGAACATAAAGCATATGTGAACAATGAAAGAAAGCCAAGTATAAGTGAATAGCATAACAATAAAACCTACAAACTTTTGTTTTTATGGGGGAAATGAACAAGTATTTCAAATACCAAAATCTGGCCTTTCTATATAGTAAGCCTTAAAACAACTGCTTACCTCAATGTAGCTCTGAGTTCTTGAACAGTCATGAACTTAATTCTCTCAGGATCATCCCTGATACCCTGAATTTTAGCCTCATTACTTTCAACACCAACTTCCTAAACACCAAGTTGCAGTTAAACAAAGAAATGATTAGCCACTTGTTAGACAAGAAAACGTGTATATTGCATACAAAAAACAGACGCAAGTTAAGCCATGAAATAACCATCAAAACAACCTTGTCAGAATTCAAGCTTGTACCCACTAATCCTTTCAATTTCTTATCTTTCTTTTCATCAATTACTCTACTTGTCTCACTATCATCCTGTGCATCAATCATTGTTAACGACGAACGTACAAAACCAAGACATAACAAAGTAAACAATGACAAGTACCAGCTACAAGTAAAGCAAATGGCTCACCTTTGGGCTTGTACCCATTAATCCTTTCAGCAATTTATCTCCCATGTCATCAATTAATGACACTGGTCTTGAGGAACACGACCGAAGTGGTTTAGACCTCACTGCTCTTGCCCTCAAAGAAACCAAGGTCCCAATTCTGAAATTCCTAGGAAGCAATACATAGCTACAGTAACCATGACAAAATAACAAACAAAAAACATTTTATATTAAGCCAAAAAAATTATAACAATGGAAATCTAGCGTCAGTCAGATACATTACAAACATTGTGATCAAATTGAGGAGCAAGCTCAATCCGGCACTGTTCTGTATTGACTTTGATACGAAATAGAGAAGAAAAGAAAGTACCTCGTCGGACTGATGAAAGCTTGGAACCCTAATTGCAACACTTGCATCTAACAACGGGAAGCGAAAAGAAGTGGAGAGGTAGGCTAGCAGAAAGAATGAACAAACGAATGAACCGCCAACCGCACAGTACCAGTCGTAAAGATTGCACACAATTAAAAATTTCCCACGACAAATTCTTTAAGTGGGCCGTGGGCTGACCATCTTAACAAAGTCCTTGGACTTCTTTACCCGCACGAATGCCTTATTATTGTTTTAAAATTATTAATTATCAAAAATATATATATATATATATATATATAAATATATATATATATATATATATATATTAGCTTGCCTACCGTCAATACACTAATAATAATTAAAATTAAATCTAATTTATATAATTATAGCCAAAACTTTTTTCTTAATGTTAGTCACTAATGCTTATGCCATGTATTCAATTTCAACTTTCAAAATTTAATCAATCATTAACAAACATTTATCATAAAAATAACATACAAACAACCCATGTGAAAATTACTTAGGTGAGATGACCAGGTTGAAGGCTTATTTATCATCTAAGTTTGAAACTAAAAATTTGGGATCTTTGAGATGCTTTGTAAGAATGGAAGCTTCTTGTTCTAAGAAAGAAATGGTTGTATCTCAAAGGAAATCCATACTAGATTTGCTACAAGAGACAGCGAGTGATTTTAGAGCTTTAGAGACTCCAACTGATCCAAATATGAAACTTGGAGAAACAAAGGAAGGGGTCCAGTAATCTAAAATAGGGTATTACACATATGTTTGTGGTAATTTGGTAACTTGGCAAAATAAGAAACAAAGAATGAACTTGCAATCATCGTTGTACATAATCTATTCAACACTGAGCATGCGAAAATTTATCTACATTTTATTAAGGAGAACACTAAATCTGGATATTGGAATCATTCGCTTACCATTTGTACCAATCACTTGATAGATTGATGACATTCTAGCTAAAGGATTTTAGAGACCTAACTTTCAATATTTGACTAAGAAGTTAGGCATGATAGGTATTTATGCGCCAACTTGTGGGGTTATCAAAAGGTTAAAAGTATGTTGATGATATTTGTTAGATGCTTTTTTGAATAAATCTAAATTTGTTATAATCAAATGGGTAGATAAATTTTATTTTATTTTTTCTATTTTTCTATTTTGTTGTAGATACTACTTCCTGAAGATATCCTATTATCTAGGATTGTTAAGATCATCTAAGAAATCAGGATCTATATGTGCACATACCGCAGTTATTTATCTGTGCAATAAAGATTACATCAAAGTGTGAACATCAGGAACGAAAGCAGAAGCAAATTCTGGACCCAACAAGGGTTGAGCAGCTAATGAAAATGTTAGTAAAAATCACAGCCGAGAGAAAAAAAAATTGCAGACTGAAACACCAGCAGAGCAAAGCTTTGAATAGATCTTCCTTGGTGTTGGCAGAAAAAAAGTAGTAGAAAATCCCTACACAACTCATTCACATGCCAAGTGGTCCACCAAATCCTATCGCAATTCAATAACCTTAGCATGCAAAGTGACAGGTTAGTTTTCTACATTTTCTAAAGCTGCAATAGCCAGATCTTCAGCATATGCATCAAGAAAAATCTGAAAGGAAACATGCAGTAACAACATGGAATGTCTGAAATAGTCCAGTCGGTTGCCCCGCTTGTCGTGGAACAAGACAAGTAGAGAATGAATCCATCACACCAATCTTAGAGGAGGACTAGTCTGTTTTGTGTTTATTCTTGGATTGAAATGGACCAGAGTGTGCGGTAGCTAAAAATTCTGCGTAGCAGCACAAATTAAGAGTGGACGCAGCACAAATAATCGAACAGCGAAAGATCATGCACATTAGCTAGCCTGAACAGAGTTGAGCGAACGCAAATAATTATAATAATGTGCCTGGCTGGTATTAATCTATGTATACATATATATCACATACAACCGTGAAAGCACATCCTATAAACAACAATAATAATTCATAAAGCCACATCCATATACCAACAAATAATCAATCAAAAAGGAAAATTCTTATTAGAGAACAAATGAATACAACATATTTGTAGCCATTAATAAACTTACAAAACAATTGTGTGTAAATTACAAAATTTTAGAATGCATAGAAAACTGCCTATGCCATCCACTTTCCTAGTGGCTCACTTCCTCTTTTTTCTCAAGGTCCAAGACTAAATTATACCCGGGGTCTTTAAATCAGTGAAAGTACAAAGGGGGTTGGATAAAAAAAAAGTCACAAGCCCCTTGTTTACCCAACATCAAAAATAAAAATAAAAAAATTAGAGCTCACAAGCACCAGTGGCTTAACTTATTTCTTCTGCAGCGCCCAGATCTGTACATGCTTCCTTTTTTCCACATTCAAATTTTCCCTTTCTCGCGTATTCCAAGGACCAGGTAAAAGGGACTTGGTTTTGAAGTAAAGGTAAGCATCTAAATCATATCCACCAGACTCCATTCTGCCAAGAATATCATAAGCATAATTCCTTTTATCTTTAGAAAGAAGAAGAGACTTAAGCAGATAGTTGCAAACTCGTGGCATCAAAATGAAACCATTCTTCAGTGTGTAAAAAAAAACGTCTATTGCCTGGTCTAGGTAACCACGTTTGCAGAGACCATGTATCAACTTAACACAGCTCGGGGGAGTGATGATGACCTTGCACTCTTCTAGAACAGAAAAAATATTAAAAGCTTCTTCTACTCGCCCAGATTGGCACAACCCAATTAGCAAAATGGTATAAGGTGCTAAACTAAAATCGTTCAATTTAAAGTCCATTTCCAGTAAGCCTCGGATGGCCTTTTCCACTTCTCCCTTCTCAAAGTGTTCTTCAATAGATTTGACAGCTTTATCTTCCCAACAGCATATGTCCCTCAGATACTTCAACAAAAGACTAAAAGCTACAGAAAACTTCCTCCTCCGACATGACCAAGTCATCAGTGAATTGTAAACTGATGAGGTAGGTTTACAACCATTCTTCACCATTTGCTCAAAGATTCTAAAGGAATCCTCTTCTCTGCCAACTCTCTGAAGACCATTAATAAGTGTTCCATATGTTACAGAGTCAGGGGAGAGCCCCTTGAGCTGTAGCTCCTTGAAGAGCTTGAAAGCACCATTAATGTTGCCAACCTTACAAAAGCCATGAATCAAAATATTGTAAGTGATGATGTCTGGCACATTTCCACTATCAGCAAGCTGTGAAAGAATCTTGTAGGCCTTATGAATCAATCCCGACCCACAAAATTGCTCCACCATAGCTTGTAAACTAGCGCTATCAAGAACACGATTACTACCCTGAGAAAGCCGAAGAAATAACGAAGGATTTCTCCCAATCTCCATCTTATAAAACAAAAGGTTAGCTTTCTCAAGTTCGCCAGCCTTGCAAAGCCCATCTATAAGAGCATTGAACGTAGCAACAGAAGGAAAACACCCAGCCTTTTCCATCCTGTTGAAAATTTCTTGTGCATCATCAACCATTCCATTCCTACACATACCAGAAATAAGAATGGTATAAGTGTAAGTATTAGGAAAGCTATCACGCTTCAAAATCTCAACCTGAAGAGACCGAGCCTGATCCAAAAGACCCATATCACAAAATCCCTTAATCACGGCATTGTAACAATAAGTATCTGGGACTATGCCTCTCTCACTCATCTCACTTATCAACTTCATAGCATCCCTAACCTTACCAGACTCTGACAACCCTCGTATCATTACACCATATAAAACAATATCAGGCTCAATATTCTCCTCAAGCATTTTGCTATACCACGCAGAGGCTTCATTATATCTCTTAGCTCTAAACAGCCCATCAATTATACTACTATAACCCCGTACTCCAAGGACAAAACCATCTTCCTCAAAAGACCTCAAATGCGCCAAAGCTTCGTCAACTCTTCCCAAATTACAAAATCCATTAAGCAAAGCATTGTAAGCAGCTGAGTCAATATTACATCCACTCTCTTTCATCTGTATAAACAATCTAAATGCATCATCAGCCCTCTTGGCATGGCATAAACCCGAAATAACGATTGTATAAGTTATATTATTTGGCAAAATGCCCCTCTGCGTCATTTGATCGAACATCTTAAGCGCATCCAGAGTTTTTCCACTCTTGCATAGCCCATCAATCAAAATAGAAAATGTAACTTTATTAGGCATGCAATTTGATTTTAACATCTGATTATAAACCGCCAAAGCTAAGAAAAACACATTTTTACGTGACAGAATATGTAGTATCGCATTGTAAGTAAGAATATCAGGCTCACATTCAAAGTCCTTCATCTTAGCGAAACTCTCCAATGCTTTCTCACAGTTACCCACTTTCTCATAGCCTGATATGAGAACAAAAAACGCATCGGACACAACTGAAATATCACCCGCCCTTAACTCCTGGAGAGTTTTCCAGTACAAATCAAACCCATTTGCTTTTAGGAGCATATCAATGATTGCCTTATTAGAACCCGAGCCACGCAAACGCTTGCGTTTTGCTGCCCAGATAAAGAAACGAAAACCTAACTGAAGGTTTTGTGTTTGTTGGATTATAGAACTGACAATGCTAGGAGAAAGAAATGGAACTAGCGGCTCCAGCGCCGGTTCGACGGGGTTTACAGTGTTAAGGACGTTGAGAACTTCATTGAATATAGACGATTGAGAAATCGATGAAGAGGAAGATGAGTGGAGATAGTGAAGTGGGGATGATTGTCTTGGAGAGACACGACGCGAGGAGATTTTGCGAAGAAGTAGAAAAAGGAATTTCATAGCGAATTTGTGTAAGACGATAATACACTCATTGCTTTCGGATGAGCCAGGTTTTAGACTGGAAGCTTTGGTTTTTGATCGTTCAAGCAGAAGAGCAAAAAGAAGCGAATGTACTTCGGAGGAGAGATTCCCAATTCGCAGGTGGGAAAACCGCTTGCACAACAACAGTGCAACATGTGTGCACCTGTGTAGGCGTTTTGATTTTTTGAAAATACTTAGATATTACAAATTTATATATTAAATAACAATTTTAAAATTTTAAAAATTAAAAAATAAAAATGATTTTATATATAATAAATGAAGCAGAAAATAAAAAATTCTTTTATTTTAATTTATATTAATGCTACAAATACAAACTCTTGTTTTAACTTATTCATACAAATTAAAAATCGTTATCATACATCCGAGTTTATTTTATAAAATATATATATATATATATATAATATTATTTACTGTGATTTAACATCAGGGGGGCAAAGATGTAATAAAAATAATGCTAATATTTGTTATGAATAGATATTGGGACAATAGAATCCCAAATGAGGGTTGTTGTTAATGAACCCCAGGCCCAATCCAATTCGCCCATATTGCATTGGAGGTGTACACCAACTGCTCCTTGGCAAAAAAATTTTGGACGTCTTAGTGTTTGTCAATAAACACCAAGGATCAAACCGATCATTGTTTCTTATTTGGATTGTTTTCCAACAAAATAATACTGCAAATCATGGATTAAAGGCCTTTGTACTTTTTTATAGACAACATGGTCTTCATCCTTAGCAATTAAGCATTTTAAACTCTCAAAAAGTACCTTCTTTTAATAGTTTAGGGTAAACTCTCAAAAAGTGCAATTATTAAGAAGAAATTTTTATAATTCATGTAATTAATTGGGCACTCATATTTATGATTTTGTCGAAAACATCGTATTTTATGTCGGAGAAGTATCAATTAATCTTGTAAATGAGGGTTTTTTAAGTAATAATAAAAGAAATGTAGACCCAATTTGCAAATTGAAAAGAATATTCAATATTTTGTCCTGGGTTCCAACATCATTCTCTCTCTCGACAAACGATGCCGAACAAGTTGCGATTCCCATATATATATACATATTTATATATACATATATGTGTGTGTGAAAATAAATTATTATTTTTGGTCGGACCAAGAGTGGGGCCCAGAAAGAAGCTTCATGGCTTGGAAATGAGGCGGCGCCTGTTTTGAGACACGCGGGTGGCGTGTTCCACACTGGTGTACGCGACGTCGACGCCTGAAGTTGGCAAGCCGCAGCAGGTTTGGAAACGTTAGGTAAGGAGGCCGAACCTGAGCCTCACCTCAGATAAAGCGACACTATTATTTAATATTATTATTTCCATTAAAAAAAAATCATATCTCAATTTCATTATTTTAAATAACAAAATTATAAATTAAAAAATAATTTATCAATCAATAAATATATATATATATATATATCCCATATGACATCAATTTTACAATTTTAAATCTGTTTATACATTAATGTGTTTGTACTAAAACGGGATAAAATATAATTAAGAACTTTACGTCATTTTTAAATTATTAAATTAATTATATTTTGATATTTTAAATTGATTTTTACTCGTGTATGTATTAATTATAATATATTAATTATGAATTTTAATTTCAAAATCTAAAATATTTATAAAAAGGGTTTTCTGTTTTTCTCAACTTTTTTCTTTCAATATTGGTGATATTCAATACATAATTTTAAATTTCATTAAAATTATATTAAATTACAAAAAATGTAATAAGTCTTGTAAAAGAAGAGGTGCATCAGCTGTACATACCTATACGAATGTTAACCCTCATGCCAAAACTTAGCTTTGTTTGAGAAATTATTAAAAAAGCAGGGACCTGAATTATTAAAATATGTAGGGGTCCGCAGACGGATACTTTTGATCCAGCCGGCGAGCAAGGTACACGTATGAAAACGACTTACCCTCTGGCGTGTAGCTTAACACAGGGGCAAAGGCATCTTGCAATTGCCAAATATGTCACTGTTTGAAACCTTGGTCAGAAACATGAACACGTTTTGAAACGTCATCATTAACACGTGCAAAAGGCCAATTCTTTTTTTGCTAAAGCGATGGTATAGAAGAGAAATATTGTTTTACCACCTTAGACACGTCGTACTTGTGCCATACAACATTAGAGGGTAATGTAGTCATTTAGGAGGAGACTAGGGACCTATTTAAGTAATGTGTAAGTATTTAGGGGCTAGGTAATAAAATCATTTTACATAAATTTTCCATCACATCGCACCAAGGTTCAAAATATCCCGAACCTTTGTCAAGGAAACCTAATTTCACCCACCAACCTCGCCCAACAACCTATTCCTTTCAACGGTAATTATCGTATATTCCCCCAAAAATTATAAAAATTATATAAACACCCCTTAAACTTATACTAAAATTAATCTTACGATTAATATTCCGAAAAAATTTATAATTTTTGCATATTTTACTTTGAAGTGATATTTTCATCTCTCTATCTCTTTGTCTTATTTTAATAAAAAATTATAAATTCACAAAGAGTCACTTTTTCCTTAAGTTTTGGGGGGTGTACTTTAATTTTTGTAGATTACTCCATCTATCAGTAATTTTGATAAACCTAAGGGACATTTTCTGTTAATTACCCTTCCTTCGAGGGATACATTGTGCCGTCGCGGCCCCACACAAGCGGATGCGTAGTAAGTTTTTCACTAATTGATTTTAAAAATATATATTCTATTCATATTTCTGACTTTTCGATTAAAAAAAAAGGCAATTTACTAGCTGTTACATTACTTTTCCAAATATCCAAATGTCGTGACTTAACCGAAGCTCCGTCGCTTTGCCACCTCCGACTTCTTCTTCTTCTCCTTCTTCTTCTTCACAGTCTCTCTCTCTTTCTCTAAAACTAACACTATATACTTTTCTCTCTCTGCGAAGGTAGGGTTTCTGTCCTGAGGAGCTGAAGCAGTAATAAAGGAATAAAAGAAAGAAAAAAGAGAAATTTTGAGTATGGGTACTGCAAAGAGACAGTTGAAAGCCATGCTTCGCAAGAATTGGCTTCTCAAAATTCGTCATCCTTTTGTCACCGCGGCTGAGGTCTCTCTCTTGATGCAGATATACAAGTCTATTAAATTTAGTATAAGTTCACCGCTTAGAACCGTTATATTTCTATATATTTTTTTTCAAGTGTTTGGTTAAATTTGTAGTTTTGCATTTGGTTTTACTCCTTATTTGTTTTTCTTTTGTTATCTGTCTGCTTTACGAGATTATGATTGATCAAAGAGATATTTCGAAGATAGATTAAATGTGGAATATATAATTTTGTTATTTTGGCAGATTTTGCTCCCTACGATTGTAATGTTATTGCTAATAGGGGTAAGGACACGAGTTGATACGCGAGTTCATCCTGCTCAACCGTAAGTCTTCTGCAACCTGGGTAATGTTTTCATTTTAGACTTAATTTTTGGTTTCCAGTCTGTTTTCTTGCCGAGCAAATTGGAATAAAACTGGAAATGAAGCTTCTGTTTGATATGCAATCTGGATTAAGGAAATCTGTGTTTCTGAAAAAGGTAGTACAAAGTAGATTAAGGAAATGCCTTTGATTGAGAGCTTTCAAAAGTAGCTTTTTGATAATTCTGAAAGCTAGTTTTAAATCTGAAAAAAACAGAAAGTTGTTTTTGCTGTTTTCTTTGAGATTGCATTTACATTATTTCCAACAAAATGTGCCACTTTAAATTATTTTTTTCGGGTTCACAAAGTGAATGCCCCCAGATTTTTTGCGTAGTGTGCTTTCCTACTGATGCAGAGTATTAGGTGCATTAGGCAATACTTGGGCGATAATTTTTATGTTCCAGGCCCCAAATAGTTGAGTAATCTACCTAGATTGCTTTTGCTAGCTTGGAACTAAAAATAGAACTTGAATTAGATGAAATAGGGGGCTGTCTTCTTCAAAAGTTATGGAGATGCCTTCTTGAATTCTATTCAATTCCAATGCAAACACTTTAATTCCATGCTACCTTACACACTGTTGATAACCAAACTGATAGGCTTTTAGCTTTCATGGTTGTAGATAAATGATGGTATTATGGTTTTCTTGAACTTGTCTAGGTACATAAGGAAAGACATGCTAGTCGAAATTGGGAAAGGTGTATCCCCCAATTTCCAACAAATTTTGGAATTATTGTTGGCAAAGGGAGAGTACTTGGCTTTTGCACCTGACACAGAAGAAACAAGGACTATGATCAACTTAATGTCGATAAAATTTCCTAAACTAAAGGTACCCATTAGTTTTCCACAATTTTGTGATTTTGATACGTCATTTCACAGGTAAACAATCATCTTAATGTATATCTGCTTGTGGTTTATGTATGTTTGTACATTTGTCTGAGCTCCAATAATCTGGCCTATCTGGGCTTTTGATGCATTTTTCATTTTTTTTCTGATAGTAATTTTTAAGGAATTAAGTTCCTTGGTACTTGTGAATTTCAGGAATTTGGATGAACACAAGTCATGTTGATTGACGTCAAAGTTATTTGAGCGAATAATTATTAAATTATTGATTTTGGGCGGTGGCCTCTGTTGCAACTGCATGCTTATCTCTCATCCTTGTTAGCTTTAATGTTTCACACTTAATTTCAAAATGCCTAGCTTTTTGGGAAGTTAGGAGCTAAAATTAGTATATTGGGGCTACTTGTCATACGTCTATCTCATCATTGTTGCTTAATTGCACTAGTATTTCATAATTTTTTTTTCTTAATTAGAGGAGGTTTAGACACAAAGTAGGAAGATTTGACTTCTATGACAATATATTTTAATTTTTTGCCCTAGCTTTTTGGCCTTTGTTTCACCTTTTTTCTTCTTTTGTTCAAATTGCAACACTCACGGAGACAAATAAGAGATCTTTCATCCTCTTTCGTGGATCTAATAAAGAAATTCTCGAAATAGAATTTTTTTTCTCCATTTTCTCTATGAAATTGGCAGGCTGTAAGATCAATAACCTTAAATGGATGTATCTCCTTTGTACTATTAAAAAAATGACCAACCTTGGACTCTGCTCAAGAGGCAAATGGATGAGTGGAATAGGATGGATCTTTACTTTGAATGTTACCAACTAGAATGGTGAAAAGAAAATGAAAGATCACCAAGCTTTGATGTATTTTGTCTTCCCTCTCGCAAGTTTGTTAACAGAGTAGTAAACTTCTTTCATTATTGTAGCTTAACTATTATATGCAAGCACTAATCAGTTATCCTGAACTTCTCTTGTATCACGAGGAATTCTTTTATTCAAGCTAAATGAATTTCAATATCATATGTACAGCTAGTTAGTAAAATTTACAAAGATGAACTTGATTTGGAAGCCTACATACGCTCAGATCGCTATGGTACCTGCAGTCAAGACAAGTAAGTTGTATTACTGTTGTATTGTGTCGCTCCTATGCATGAACTGTGCTGTAAATTTCTGCAATCTTATTATGTATATCATGATATCTAGCAATTTTTGATAACAATAGTTATACTTATTTTAGTGGTTTTTATGTGTTCTCTTAATAGTCCAAAATTAACCAATCCAGGAGTTTCAAAAGTTTTAATTTTTAATTGAATTTTGAAACCTGTTGTCGGTCACAATGAAATTCTTCTGGTTTTAACATTTTTCCCTCCACAGCATCTGACTCCTTGCCAAGTTTGTTGACGTCTGTTTTTGGCCTTAATTCATGTGATTAAACTTGCAGTTGGAGATTTCACTTGCTTTATAACTTAGTTGACTAATTATTTCTCCATTTTTGTTTACATTCTATTTTATCTGTATTTTCTTTTCCTGGCTATGCATTTGTCTGCCAATAATGGATGCATTCTATAATGTGTCTTTCTTATATAACTGAAAAGGTATTCTAATCAAAGATCTTTAAATTAGTGATCTTATTAGTCATCTATAACCTGTTCAAGTTTACCATAAGTGATGCTAATGATTTTAGGCAACTGATTGGAATTATTTTTCATCTTTATTTAGGAGTTGTTCAAATCCAAAAATTAAAGGAGCAGTGGTATTTCATGATCAAGGTCCTCAGCAATTTGATTATAGCATACGCCTCAACCACACATGGGCTTTCTCTGGATTTCCTGATGTTAAAACCATCATGGATACTCATGGCCCTTATCTAAATGACTTAGCATTGGGTGTTAATACCATACCAACGATGCAATACAGCTTCAGTGGATATTTGACTGTATAACAGCATAATTCTCTCTCTATTATGTTTATAATTTTATATTTTCTTTCATCTAGTCTTTTAGTTTGTACGGTGAGATTTTCTCTGGTGTGTCTATTCTGCCAATCATTTGTGGATGCCATGACTTTTAGCAGGCTTTATGTGTTTTTATAACAAATATTATTATCCTTGCCAAGTTGCTGATTTTTCAATCTCCTAAAGGTGTGATTATTTATTCATTCTAATCTTTTGTCTTTAGAAAACAGTTATTTAATGGTTCTTGCTGAGTATTTGGATGAAAATTCAAATTATTGGTTATAGCTATTGGTTGACTTGCTTGGCTCTTTCTTGTTGAAGCTGTAGAAGAGAGGGCATTATCTCATATAGGCTTGTTGTACAACTCATTAGCATCAAGATAATTCTGACTAATTCTGAAATGAACAGGCAGGGGAATTCAGTGGTGACTTTTTGGAAAGTTGGAGGTTGATATGAAAACAAAGAAAATATGTCAAATAATCTAGAAGTCTTGTAGTGGTTCAAAATGAATGTGCAATTGAGAAATAGATTTTGATTTTTGGCCAACTTTGTTGCTTGGGTCTCATGACTGTAGCTGAGGATTTGTTGTTAAATAGTAGTGCATTTATTAACCCTTTTTTGAAAATGAGTTAGTGGGGCATGACTACATGGGTTAAAGAGAGTAAATGGTTGTACTCATTCCCTTTGTGGAATATTATAGAGTATTTTCAGGTTGGTATATGTTTGTATTAATCTTGATACAGCATCTCTCTTCCTCTCTTCCTTTTTTTGCGGGTGTGTGTAAGCTCATGCATGTTTTTCTCATCTACTCTTCTTTGTGACAGTGCTGCATTTGATATCTTTTTATTGATTTGTGCAGATTCTCTAATTTTGCTTCAAATTCATTTTCCCCCCTATTTGTGAAAAATGTGTTTTCTTTGTTATTGATGCTTTGACTCTTTCTGCAGCTTCAGCAGGTGTTAGATTCGTTCATAATTTTTGCTGCCCAGCAGACTGAAACTATCATAGCTACTGAATCAAACTTGACAACTTTGCCCCTCAAGCAGCAATGGACCCAATATAGCCCTTCAAAAATACGAATAGTTCCCTTTCCAACTCATGAATACACTGATGATGAGTTCCAGTCTATCATCAAGAGTGTAATGGGAGTATTGTATGTATTGCTTAATTATACGTTGTTATTCTATAATGTATTGTGGGCCTTTCAGGTTGAATTTGGATTAGCATTTTTGTAAGATGTTTGTGTGTGTGTGTGTTTGCGTGTGCGCACATATGTGTGTGTATTTACAATTTTTAATCTGCATCTGAGCAGGTATCTGCTAGGCTTTCTGTATCCAATTTCTCGCCTGATTAGCTATTCTGTGTTTGAGAAGGTATTTTGACATAATTAGTGTAGAGCTTCTGGTGAATATAGCTGTTTTGTAGCTTTCACTTCCATTTTGCTTTTATTCCAAGTGTTTCTTAATGTGGGAGAATATTTTCTTGACTTTACACTCATATCTCTTTTTCTTGTATTGCAGGAACAGAAGGTAAGGGAAGGTCTCTACATGATGGGTTTGAAAGATGGTGTATTTTATCTCTCTTGGTTTATTACATATGCTTTGCAAGTAAGTATCTCCTTTTGTCTTTTGGCTGAATCCTTGTTTCTTGTCCATTTCTGAAAGTAAATGCTTTTTGGATTTTCAAACTTTCGAGCAACTCAATCTTTAAGATCAGAAATCTATGAATATTTTTCTCATGATCTATTGCTGACATATTGTGTTGCAGATGATTAACTTGAACTGATTAAAAGGCATCTAAACTGATTAATTATTAAATCTTAAATTCATCTTCTACCTCTTTCCATCTCTCGCTGATTACTGTCTCTTCTATACTTCCTTTCGAATATCTGCTCTTTTCTCTCTCTATTTCTTTTTCTTTCCTTTCTTCTCAATTCTTGGTGCCTAAATTATACATCAGTGTCCTTGTTTGTCTGCTTGTTTTTCATACAATCTTTTTTGAGCTGTGGGGAACTTATTATTATTTCCACTTTGGTAATTATTATCTTTGGGTTGTCTGTTTGGATCAAATCAATTGGCTGTCTAAATTAAATCAGTGGTATAAAACTGACCGCAGAGAGTGATCCATTGATGATTTAGTTGATATATGAAGTTTAAGTTCTGTCAAAACTTAGAAAATATTCTCTCCTGAAGGTTGTATCATTTTTGAATCACCGGGTTTTAATTTTCTCCTAATTAATTTCATTTGCAGTTTGCAGTTTCATCTGGGATCATTACTATTTGTACCATGGGCAGCCTTTTCAAGTATAGTGATAAGACTGTGGTGTTTGCTTATTTCTTTTCTTTTGGACTCAGTGCAATTACACTGTCTTTTTTGATCTCTACATTCTTCACACGAGCCAAAACAGCTGTGGCAGTTGGAACCCTCACTTTTCTTGGTGCCTTCTTTCCGTATTATACTGTAAATGATGAGGCTGTGTCTATGTGAGTATTCATGCCATGAACAATTTTATTTGAGCTGTCCTTACTGGGGATATCTTTATACTGGGTTTGAAACACTTGTATTATACAATGCCAATGAGATTCATCTAATTTTTTTTTCTGTTTATAGGATATTGAAGGTTGTTGCTTCTTTTCTTTCACCTACTGCCTTTGCTCTAGGATCAGTTAACTTTGCAGATTATGAGCGTGCTCATGTTGGACTACGTTGGAGCAACATATGGCTGGTATGTTCAATGTTGATTGATTATCTGCCTTTAATTATTTTCAGGCAACCTTTTTTCTAGTTTCTTAGTTTTACAGACTATACTCGTGCAGGAATCATCTGGAGTGAATTTTTTGGTCTGTCTCCTTATGATGTTACTTGACACACTGCTGTATGGAGTGATTGGTCTTTATCTGGATAGGGTAAATTTTATAAAACCTTTTTGTCTTTAAAGTTGGTGAATATATATAGTGATATGATGTGTTTTTCATACCCTATAGCCCCCTACAAAGTTAAGACTGCTCAATTTTTACAATTAATTTTCAAGCATGTCTATTTTGTCATTCTTAGAGTTTAAAAATCTTTTGTTTACGTGGTCTCTCTACTTCACAGTTTAAATTGTGCTTGCTTTGCATTGATCACATAATGCCTTTTTTTGTTGTGTTGGTTATCCTAGTCAAATATTTTTGAATAAAATTTAGAAGAGCGCCCTAAGATGAAGCAGATGCAACCCTTGTGCACAAACTATACAAGACAGTCGCTGTTGGCTTAGGCATTTGATGAAGCTCATGAACATGTGTTAAAGAGCCCATGCCCACTACAGTCCACTCTTAATGTTCTCTTAACCAGTGCTGCTATTGCAGAATAAACCCTTCTAATAAAAAAAGAGAGAAAAAGATGAGAAGAGTACAATGATGACATATAATTTTTAAAGACCTACAAATCGTACAGAAGACAAAGAACAATGATGTTTCTACTCCTTATACTCTTCATGTTATTATTAGCATGATGTAGAGATCTAAAGATAAAGGGTGTTTATTTGTATAACGCTGCAACATGATTTCTTTCCTGAGGGTCCTTGAATGTCAATGTGAAGAAGTTAAGTTTTACCAGAAGTTGCCATGATTCATTATAGTTATCCTATATCTTTGAACAAGTTTCCTAGACTTTGCAAATGATATCAGTATGTCTTGACTGCCTTTATAGAATAACTTACGTGAAACTTGTCCACATGTTTTTATCCATTTAGGTCCTTCCCAAGGAAAATGGAGTCCAATATCGATGGAACTTCATATTCCAAAAGTGTTTCTGGAGAAAGAAAAGTGTTGGTAAACATCATGTTTCCAGAGCAAAAGTTGAAGTTAACGCTAAGCTTTCAAAGACAAAGGAGTATGCTTTTGGATTAGATGCTTGTGAACCTGTTGAGGAAGTGATAAGCTTGGACATGAAGCAACAAGAACTTGATAGAAGGTATGCTATGCGACTAGGTGCACTACTACTGATCGGTTCAGGTTGGTTATTCATCCATGTTTTATATTTTCTTTGCAGATGCATTGAAATTAGGAACCTACATAAGGTATACTCTAATAAAAAGGGAAATTGTTGTGCGGTTAACTCACTACAGCTCACCTTGTATGAAAATCAGATACTTGCACTTCTTGGTAAGTGTCCCTCCTTCCCTTTTTCTTTGTCTTCACATTTGTTTCTATTCTATGCTTCGCCTTTTATTATATTTTTATTTTAAAGCTTTCTGGAATGATAAATTTTACTTACATCTATGGCAGATTGTGCATGTGTGGCCTTATACCCTGCACCTAAAATATCCATCCCTATGACAAGACAAAAAATTATTGCAATTTGGCAGATAGTTTTTATCCAGTCAACTGACTTTATATGGTTCTTTTGAAGGACACAATGGAGCTGGTAAAAGTACAACGATATCGATGCTTGTTGGCCTTATTCCTCCTACATCCGGGGATGCTTTGGTCTTTGGAAAGAATATCATAACAGAAATGGTAATTTATTTTTTATTTTTTTCCCTTTTGTGCTTCCTGCATCTAGATATACTTTCCATTGTCTCTGTTTGATCCTAGCTGAATGAAAGCACTGAAAAAAGGCAAAGATGCTTTTAGCTAAACACTTATTTGCTCGTTTTGTTTTGTAAAGCATTTGGTATTGTTTTGTCTGGATCTGCTTGGGCTAAGCTATGTTAATTTTTGATGTTCATTCAATTAGCCGTAAGCAAATCTGCTTTTCATTTTTTTTTCATTGGTTAATGCTTTTTCTTCTTTTCTTTTTTTTTGGGGGTCAATGACAATATTTACCATGCTTTTTGCTTGGAGTGGAATTCTAATGGGTGATTTACACAATCATGTTCTTTAGGATGAGATACGGAAGGGATTAGGGGTGTGCCCTCAACATGATATTCTTTTTCCGGAGCTGACAGTAAGTAAGAATTATGTTTTATTTTTTTAATGCATGGATAATCAATCATATGCAAAGTTCATAATTTTGTAATTTCTTGGTCAAAGTGTCTGAAAGCTGCTTTGTCATGAGTAATTGAATAAATTGTCAAGGGAAAACTATGCATTTTATCATTTGCATGGCTAAATAAGATTCTTATTCTGAGGTGTGCATTGACCTACTCCTATTTAATGTGATTCATCTTCTACCATGTTGTTACCTCAAATATTGCTTACCTTTCTCATACACTGCAAAACATGCTTTACTATCTAGTATGTGTTGCTTGGATTTATGCTGATTACATTTCAATCCCTCTATTGTTCAGATTTATTTTTTGTTGTACATAACTTCATTGGATGATATGACTGCCAGTCTCAAAACCATATTAAAATCTCTAGCCCAATTGATGAGGCATGTATCATGAAGATGATTGGAATGGATGGTGTAATAAATTATCTTTGAAATTGTGAAAATTATCAGCCGCTGCTGAATATCACACCATTTGTGATGAGTAGTATTACTTGGCTAATGTGATAGTGCTTGAAAATAATTTGCAATCTTTTTCATCGTTATTGTATTGTGATTGGAGTGCTTATGTTTTATTGGGCTTCTATTTTTGACAAGAGTTGTTATGCCTACTTTTGTGTATTATTCTCTGATGTATACGTTCCTTACTGTCATGAATTTTAATCTAAATATGAATAAGTCCACTGTTATGTACTAGCTTGAAAACTCACCAGCAGAACGGTCACAATCTGAACACAACATAACTTGTTTAACTGAAGAAACCAGAGAAGAGAACAGAATTCCTAGCATATCAGTTTTGCATGGTTTATAATTGAAAATTCCATATAATCTCCCTGCTATTGATGAGGCATTAAGAGGCTGCTATAAAATTTGCTTCATGTTATGTTAGTATTGATCTTCATGCATAATAACGTGTACTTTATAATTTCAATTTTTTTGGTAAACAAAGGGAAATATGTCCCCTCGTTTAATCTCAAAGAAATTATTCTTTGATGAACACTGATCTCCCTACCAATTTCTCTTCTCTTTTTTCTTTTGAAATAAAATCTCCAAATATAGACCTTTATCTCCTTTTGTATTCAGGCAAGGATTTCTGATTTTTATTGCATGGATATCTCCTATTTGTGATGTTTTCATGGATATCTCATTCTGGGTTTTAGTAGCAGAATTTGACTTTGTCCGTTTCTCGATCCAGGTGAGAGAGCATTTGGAGATGTATGCAATTTTGAAGGGTGTGAAGGAAGATATTTTGGAGAATACTGTTGCTGATATGGTTGATGAAGTGAGTTTCCATCTATGAGATAGGGGACTTGTATATACATGTTCACTTAATTTTCTATATTAAACTTTTTTTATGAAAAACCAAAACTGAACGATCAACAGTCCTGCTCGTGCCAGATTTACCTTGTCCCTTCCTCTTTTTCTCATTTCTCTTTCTTGCATTCTACTGCATTGACAAACTATAGCATCGCAGATTCATAGGTTCTCTTTTCTTTCTTCACTTATGCCTACTTCTTCTGTTGTTGAGCTTCATCATTTCCCATTATCAAGAGATGTAAGTTTGGTTAGTGATTTGCAAGTGTAAAATTAAAGAAAGAAAGAAATTAAATAGAAAAAAAATGAAAGGTTAGTCTGTGAGATCGAGGAAGAAAACCAATTGGTTGAGAGAAAATTAAAAAAAAAGAAAAAGAAAATTATTTAGATTCTTTTGGACAGAATTTGGCTTCTTGAGAAAATAAGGACAGTAGCACAAAGCATGGTCATTGAACATGAAAGCTGGGGTGTATTTTTTAAAGCAAAGAAGAAAAAAGATGCTATCAATAATTCTTAGTAGATCCAGCAAGGTGGTACAGTGCATTGAAGCATGAAATTCGATTTATTCACATTTCTTTTGTTTTTTGGGTTAGGAAACAGAATAATTTCATTAGAGTGAAAGGGAAGAATATAAAAACTGAATCTGAGGTTCACAAGGGCAACAAAACCAGCCCTATATAATCTCTCTGTTGACTACACAAAACATAATCATCATATCTATACCCTTAACAGTATTCCGGGCCCCAAACTTTATAAAAATGAAAAGAATTGCACAAAATTTTTGCATTTTAGTTTCCTCTTGTATTCATCGAGGATTTCTGTTGCCAGAGCTATATAGAGGACTCCTACAAACTTGAGGTTTTGAATCAACCCTTTCTCTCTTCGCTCTGCAAGTGATTTTATTTAAGGCATTTGATTTAAAAAATGTAGATGTTAATTTTCTTTTCCTTAAATTTATGTGCGGATGCTACTTATGATCATACTGTTTAACTTCCCTGCTCCTAATTTAGGAATTTTCTAATATATTATATTTGTTTGTTTGATTTTTCCTAACATTTGAGGTGGCATATGTTGACTTCTTGTTACACAATCAAATTAGCCAGATTTCATTCTTTAACTACTAGCTGCTTCTAATATGGTCAGGTGGGTTTGGCTGATAAAGTCAACATTGTTGTGAGGGCTCTTTCTGGTGGCATGAAGAGGAAATTGTCTCTTGGAATTGCACTGATAGGAGATAGTAAGGTGGGGCAATTTTTTGAAGGCGATATTTGTGTGTGTGTGTGAGTCTACTCAAATCCTTTCATTTTACATATTTCAATTTTTTTTCCACTTATCACAGGTTGTTATTCTTGACGAACCTACAAGTGGAATGGATCCATATTCCATGCATTTGACCTGGCAGTTAATTAAAAAAATTAAGAAAGGAAGGATAATATTGCTAACTACACACTCGATGGATGAAGCTGAAGAACTAGGAGATCGGATAGGTATCATGGCTAATGGTTCATTGAAATGCTGTGGAAGGTCAATTTCTTCAACCTAATAGTTCCCTTCCCTTAAATTTCTATTTGGCTAACGGTTTACCCTGGAAGAACTGTAAAATCTGAAAGTCTTTTTTCAACAGTTCCCTTTTCTTGAAGCATTGGTATGGGGTTGGTTATACCCTTACTTTAGTGAAGGTTTGTTCCTATTACTGCTCATTATACGTAGATAATTTTGAGTACTCAAATGTTGCCAATTTTGAGTACTCAAATGTTGCCAATTTTTTTGGGCATTGACATGCTATTGAATTGCCTTATTGTATTCTTTATTTTCAGTCTGCACCTACGGCTTCTGCAGCTGCTGATATTGTTTATCGTCACATTCCTTTGGCAACATGTGTGAGCGAGGTACTAATTCCTCCTTATACTGGTTTCTTTGCGCACAATTGAAGTCCTGTCAATTTATTAGTATCCACTATAATCACCAATATTGGAGAATCTCTGATGTATAACTGCAACTTCTCCTATGAGTTTCATTACTAGAATCAGTTGAGAATTTTATTTGTTAGGATATTTGATTAGGGAGTTTTTGGTCTGATTAGTTTCAGGTAGTTTGATGCTTGCATTAGTTATAGTGGGTATTTTAATTTATTTTATTTTAGAATGCATTCTCAATTTTGCATCTCCCAGAATTATCTGAAAGTAAATCTACACAAGGCTTCCAGTGATTGTGTAGGAAGAAATTAAGTCAAAACAATTGAATGATTTTGGATATGTTTGGGATTGAGGTCCTTTGACTTTGAAACCACTACTACTGTGGGATGGAATCACAAGATTAGCTCCCAAGTAGGTGTTCACCAAAAACTTTAGTTGTTTTGCTTTCAAACTCCACAATACGTTAAACTTTGAAAATCACGTTCTATACCACAAAATTCTAGAAGTAAAGGAATAAAAGGATTTCAGTTTTTCAAAATTCTATGTGAATGTTATGTTAGTAACTCTATCAGTCTAGACATAAACACTGATAAATCTTGTTTGTCTCCATTTGCTTATCCGTAGCCTATGACATTATATATGATACTTTTGTTGACTGCCCTTCTAGGTTGGAACTGAGATTACCTTCAAGCTTCCCTTGGTATCATCCTCTTCCTTTGAGAGTATGTTTAGAGAAATAGAAAGTTGCATGAGAAGATCAGTTTCAAATGTGGAAGAAAGTTCATCTGGAGATACAAATTATATTGGTATTGAAAGTTATGGCATATCTGTCACAACTCTAGAGGAGGTGTTCCTAAGAGTTGCAGGGTGCAACCTTGATGAATCTAAATGCGTTAGCCAGCAAAACACTCTTGCCGCACCTGATTTTGTTTCTTCTGAAGCTTCTTGTGAACAAGCTCCCAAAAAGATTTCCAATGCTAAATTATTTGGAAATTATAAATGGATTTTTGGAATCATTTTTACTGTTGTGGAGAGAGCTTGTGCTTTGATTGTTGGTACTGTACTTGGTTTCCTGAAGTTGTTATGCATAAAGTGCTGTACCTGTTGTATCATTTCGAGGTCAATGTTTTGGCAACACTGTAGAGCATTATTTATAAAGAGGGCATTGTCTGCTCAAAGGGACAGCAAAACAATTGTGTTCCAGCTTTTAATTCCTGCCGTCTTCTTGCTTTTTGGTCTTCTGTTTCTAAAGCTTAAGCCGCATCCTGATCAGCTTTCAGTGACCTTCACAACTTCACATTTTAATCCTCTGTTAAGTGGGCGGCGGCGGCGGCGGCCCAATTCCTTTTAATCTATCCTGGCCTATTGCAAATGAGGTTTGTTAGACAGTATCAATTACAAGAGGTTTTCTCGTCTTATGATTTGTTCTGACGGATGAAGTCCTCACAGTCCTTTACAGTTCTAGAACTTTTCAGCAATCAAACTTCGTTTTGATGACATTTGATTGCAGTGTTTTTTCCCTTATAGAAAACAATTCATGCTGCAGGCTGCAAAGTATATCAAAGGGGGGTGGGTTCAAAGTCTTAAACAGACTGCATATAGATTCCCCAATTCAGAAAAGGCATTATCTGATGCAGTTGAGGTAGCTGGCCCAACTTTGGGACCAGTTTTACTTTCCATGAGTGAATTTTTGATGTCAAGCTTTAATGAATCCTACCAGTCAAGGTTTGTGGACCTTTCATAAATCTACTGGTGGACCTCGAGTCCATTTCGCTTTTTGTACACTTTTTTATTGTACTCATAGATTTGTGTTTCTTTTTTAAAAAATGTAGTAGGTGAATTGGATTTTAGAAGGGGGGTTTTCTAGATAGTATGAAAGAGGATAAGAGGGCTTGGACTGAAGAACAAAGGAATTTCTTTTCAACAAAAATTAGTTTTCCAGCCTTATAGATGATTCTAGGGTACTGAAAGCTAAAGTGTCCTCCAAAGTGGAGTTGGTGGTATAGTTTGTCAATCATGGGAAAACCAACACTAATAAAAGGAGATCAAGTATAGCTTTATCCCTGGATTAGTGCATCTTGTGCACAAAAGCCTTACAAAGTATTAATCACTTGTTTCTTTGTTGTCCATCTGTAAATTACTTGTGGTCCAAGCTGTTGATGACTTCTAATTTGTGTTAGGCAGAACCTTCAACTTGTGATTCTGTTCTTTTGGAAGATGTTTTGAGCGTTATAGGTAGAGGGAAGGCATCATTATTTAAGGATTGTGCTATTATGGCTAAATGACGTTATGCAATGTCAGTGACCTGGAGAATTTTTGAGAACAAAACAGTGGGAATTATTTGTATCTTTGAAATGGAGTTAAATTCCAGGCTGCTTTATGCCCATGGGCTTCTATCTCTTCAGAGTTTAATGAAGTTTTTTTTTCTTTGTCTTGATAAATTGAGAGGCAACTATAGCTTAATAGGGTTTAGGTATTGTTAGCTGCGTAATCTTTGATTCTCTTTGTTCTCTTTTACTAGATATATTTTTATTTGTCATTTTTGTAGGTTTTGATCTCTGGGATGTTTTTGTGTAATTTTGGTCCTCTCCTTTGTACAGTTTCTATTATTCATATACTTTCCCTTTCTTCTGAACAAAAATAAAATAAAATAAAATAAATAATGTTGTGACTGAATGGCATGTTTGTAGTAGAGGAAAACAAAGTTTGGTTACCTGTTTCATGTGCTTGTATTAGAGCTGTTTTTATCTCAATATTTCTACAGTTTTTTTTTATTGATTAGAAACAAGAGAAGTATATATATGGATAACTATTGTCTCATATAGAAAAGTTACTATCACTTCTTGAGGTAGTTTACTGTTATAGAGTTTTCACTTGATTTTTCTTGTTATTGTGCATGAGAGTGACTTCCAATAAAACTCTCTCAAGATCATGAGGAGAATAACATATTTTGATTTGGCATTCTGTCTTATTTTAATGTATGTTTCCAGGTATGGTGCAATTGTGATGGATGATCAGAATGATGATGGAAGTTTAGGGTTTACTGTGCTACATAACAGCACTTGTCAGCATGCTGCTCCAACTTATATCAATGTCATGAATGCTGCAATTCTTAGGCTTGCTACGGGGAATAGAAATATGACAATTCAAACACGCAACCACCCTCTGCCCATGACAGAAAGTCAGCGCTTACAACATCATGTATGTTTCCAAATCATTTATATCATAGAATTTCTTATATAACGGATGCCTGTAGAAGCAAAAATAAAATCACAACTTTTCACTTTTGTTATAGCTATATATTCTGGTATTCTGTTTGGTTGATTCTTATGATTTAATGTTTTTATGAAAGTATCAATTCTTGGTATATACAAGTTAAAATAGGCAGAATTACTACAATGTATTGGACACTCGGAAGAGCACATTTCAAACACTTTCAACACTTTACATAAGATTCTACCACACATATTTGCATCACTCCTAACAAAATGGCGGTCTGTTTTGATGAGTAACACATTTAGATTACTTTCTTACTTAAACTAGTTTATTGTTATTCATGGAAGCAAAAGAGGTAATATCTTGAGAAATTAGGAGATTTGAAATCAATTTTGATGCTTAAAATAGTGTGCAAGCTGACACCAAAACTGTTGAGAATGGATGGGGTCTATAATTAGCAGGAAGGAGTTTTGTTTACTGCTGGGGCCAAAAGATTGGACAAGATTCCTCCTGCAAACAAAAGTAAGGGATTAAATAGTTAAGTTATCCATGATATAGTATAAGCTCTTATTATGCCCTTGTGGAAGAGGCTGCAAAAGTGACTTTTAGCTATATGCTTAACCTTTTCAGTTTGTGGCTTTGTTGTAAGCAACATTTATGTTCCGTGTGGTAAGATGTCATCGAATCTTGTTTCCAAATGAGTGATTGGATGCCTATAGAGTGGTGTTGTATTAATATTTGGTTATAAGTTCTGGATGTGACTGTGATCTGCTTGTCCATATGTAAAACATGTTATACTGTAACTGGACAATATACATCTTGGTTGATATTTTGAATTTTTTGCTCTGGGTAGGATCTGGATGCCTTCTCTGCTGCTGTTGTTGCCAGTATTGCTTTCTCCTTTATTCCTGCCTCATTTGCTGTTGCTATTGTAAAGGTAAAATCTTAAACACAAACTTTGCTACATGATCAGCTTTACTGTTTTTTTGCAGGGGGTGACATAAGTAACTGTTGCAGGAAGCTGAAGTTGACCTAGGTTTTTGTGTTTTGTGGAGTAGTTGTGATTCATATCTGAAATCCAAGGGTGTTTCAATTTTATTTTGTCTTTCTATTATTTTTTACAGTAAATAGTTATTGATAAATTTCCACAGATCTTGTTAACCATCAATTAATGCTCGTTTAGAAAGAGGAATGCTTTGCTCTCTTCACCAGAGTCAGATTTGGTTGATATGAACATAACAAATGGAATCTGTAGTGTTGTACTTAGTAGTTTACAGCCACTTGTTTTGGTCTTCTTTGTCTGCAGAATCATACATTGTATCTCCTTGACCTAACTGGTCAAGAAAGCATGGAAATCACTATGAATATGATGATAAAACGAAGACTTATTTAAGGAAAACCTTGAGTTGATTGCCTATTTCAGCAAATCCATCTTTCCTTTATGTCGGTATACAGATTCATGTTTTTCAAAATCATGTTTTGAATGTAGGTTACAAATGTACTTCCCTTTTTTCAGTTGAGTGTGTTTGAGAGATTTACCTAGTTGTTTACTCCTATGTAAGAAATTCTAACAGAGATGAAGTTGGAAGAGTTTCAATACCCCACCCCCTTTTAAATCTATAGACACGCTGGTGAAAATAATGTCTGTGAGTGGTAAGGCCCCTTAATTCTACTTCCTTTTCAGGTCATTGTTTTCTGATCTTTTTCAAAAAATTTGAATCCCTCATTTGTTTTTGGCATGCTAGCCCTGTCTGTTCATTCTTAATTTCATCATTGTTTCCATCTCTTAGTCTTTGATAACATAGCTGCTTTTGATTTTAGATCTAATGAGGCAGATGCCAGTTTTGGGTCAGATAATGCGTTTTCCTAATTGAAGTTTTGTCTATTACCTTGTTATGTATTCTTTGCTTGTACTCAGCCCACTTCAATTTTCTTCTTCTGATTGATCAGCCAACCCCTTGACCAACTAAATTATTTAGCTATTTTCTGGTGAATAATGCAGTTCATTTCTAATTGTGTTGTTTATCATTATGGTGGTCAATAAATGTTCAGGAAAAATGTAATACGGCAATTTGTATGGTTTGTGGCAGCAACTACCTTTTGCTTTCTTTCTTTCTTTTTTCAAATGTATCCTATTGTCTTATTTGATGCAGGAGCGTGAAGTGAAAGCTAAGCATCAACAATTAATTAGTGGGGTATGATTTTTCTTCATGAAAGAAGTTGGCTTCTTAAAATTTTTCATAACTAACACTTGTATAATGTATATTCTAGTAACTTCTCTTGCTCAGGTTTCTGTACTTTCATATTGGACTTCTACATACATTTGGGACTTCGTCAGCTTCTTATTTCCTTCAAGTTTTGCAATAATTCTCTTTTACTTATTTGGTACGTGGTTAGACTTTACTAACTGTATAATTGTTGCAGATTTTGGATTTCATTTTCACTTTCAGGTTAATTATCTGTTTATTAAATTTGTAAATATAATTGATTGAATTCCCTTCTTCCAAAACGCTCAGTTATAGGCTGTATCCTAATGTTAGTAGACAACACATTGTTAGTTACCTGAAGTAAAAGCTTCGGAACATAAAAATTTTAATTGTTATACCTACATATCTTATAATATTCCTTGCTCCCTTTTGCTATTATAATGGCTGATTTTACGTATAAATGTCAATAATGGTATTTTTGCATTATGCAAGTGTTTGAGTTAGTCATTTTAAAATTTATGCTTGCTATTCATTGTTGCTGTTATTGCTAGTGGACTATTAGAGGCTCCAATAGCAGGTTTTATGTTGCTGCACTGTAGTTTTTTTTTCTAACTAATAATCCATCTAAGAAGAGTCATGTAAAAAGTTATTGGCACCGTTGTTTAGCATTTTCCTTAAAACACATACGTAAAATCTCTAAGGCTGCTTGTGCTGACATAAGACTCCTAATTGTATCAGTTTTATTTTACCTCTAACATCATCAGGATGAAAGAAGGTATGGCTGTTCTTATGAACTTTTTCTCCTGCAATGTTAGAGATTTTCTGAATATTGAAGATTTTAAATTGTCAGAGGGTCGACCATACGCTTCTGCATATTTCCAAAACTCCACTAAATTGCATAACTTTTAAAGCATGGTAGTTGGGATGTTAACTGATACACACACACACACACACACACATGCACATATATGTAGTTTGGGAGCATAATGTGCTCATAGATATGGATATTTTTATGATCTTGATGACAGGTATAAAAGATTTTGATATTCTATTATCCTTTTGAATGATAATAATGCCTCCTTTGCCAAATAAAGAAATGGGTTTTATTTCCTATGGTTCAATTAGGGAGGATGTTTACCTGAAGAGAATTTTGCCTGCCCTCAGATTAGAGCATACTTTTCTTTTTCTAATGTTTTGTGTTCAGCGTGTCTCACAGTACATTGGCTTTTATTTTTTCCTTTTTAATATCTTTTTTCTGTTAGTTTTACCTTGTAACGAATGGAATTTGGCTCTTCAGGTCTTGATCAGTTTATTGGAAGGGATTGTTTGTTGCCGACAGTCCTCATGTTTTTGGGGTATGGGTTGGCCATTGCATCATCAACATATTGCCTTACTTTCTTCTTTTCTGACCACACAATGGCTCAGGTTAAATAGAATTCCATTTTCTTTCAGATTCAGGTTTTTAAAGCGTCAGGTTACTCTATCGTGGATGTTAATTTGTTTCATAATAATTTCTTTTTCCTTATTGTTTTTTCAGAATGTGGTTCTTTTGGTCCATTTCTTCACTGGACTCATTCTGATGGTTATCTCATTTATTATGGGGCTTATACAGACAACAATAAGTGCAAATTCTTTTCTTAAGGTTTGATTCCAGTTCCTTTTCAATTATATACTTCTAGTAGAGGAGAATAAACAAAAGTATGCATACTATCATTGACAGCTTCTATGGGATGAAGTCATTGAGTGGATGCTTGTTTAATTTGCCTTGACTTTGACTTTATGCTGATAATTTTCTCGGACAAGTGAAACCATTTTCAATGTCCTTTCTTCAACGCAAGAGAATGTGTGTTTCCTGAATATCTTATTCTGCATTATGAGATTTCATCAAATTACATACAATCCATTCTGTGGCCTATTTACTTTGTGCATTATCATGGCTGCTATAAATCACTTGAGAGCTACTCATATCTTCTTGGTTGTACATGCATATATTGCAACTGTCCATTCCATTGACGAAGAACTTGTCTTCCTTTTCAGAACTTCTTCAGATTATCACCAGGATTTTGCTTTGCTGATGGACTCGCTTCGCTTGCTCTTCTACGGCAAGGGATGAAAGATAAATCTAGTGATGGGGTTTTTGATTGGAATGTTACCGGTGCCTCCATTTGTTACCTTGGCTGCGAGGTGAAATTTAGAATTCTAAGTGCTTCACATAAAATATTGATTCTATGCTTGTTATGCTATTACATCTTAGTCATATGTTTCTAAAGATAATGGAGGTGTCCATGGTCAGACTTCCATGCTTTTGTAGCATGCAGGGTTTCTAACTCAAATTTTAGTCCTGAGCTTTGTAATGCCAACAAGAATCAATTTTCAATTTTTCAAAGTAGTTATCTTCAATTGTTAATTTTCAATTATTTTTGTTCTTCACAAGTGAAGACTATCAACTATATGTCCATTGTTGAAAAAACATTGCTGTGCAAAACAAAATTAAAAAAAAATTTAGGTTAGAAAATGTTACAAAATAAAAAATTGTTTATTTCACACATCTCATGCATTCACTGCCTGCTGTAATCCCTGCTTCCCTGCACATTATGTACTCAGAATCTTTCAAAATTGATTACATGTACTGTTACTCCTGAATTCTAAACTCGATGTTGGGAGCCTACTAGATTGTGAGTTATGGGTCATTGTTAAACACCAAGATTGTTTAACCCTCTTGTTCCAATTATCCTCTCCATTTTATGGAGCCTCTACAAAGGCATCTTCTTTATTTTGCCTGATAAGTATTACTTCTCATCTGCTGTATATGTGGCTCAGGCAAAGATTTCTCTGTGATATTAATTTTATTCATCTGGTATATGTACTTTTTTAGTCTGTTATTATGTCATGTGTAAAGATTTTCTCTTGTTGAATTCATTTTAAACGTGACATGAACTCTTTTTGTGCCGATCTGTGTACTTTTTTTAGTCAAGTTAATTTTCCCAAAAAAAAGTGAAAAATATAGTGAAAAAAAGCTACCCATTGTGGATTTGATAATGTAATCTTAGTACTAATCTTTTTCACTAAACTGAATCTTGCCCTGTTTTCTATCTTAATAGCTCCAGTTTATGTAGAATTTGTTACTTGATATAATATAAACTATTGAAAACGACTTTTTGCAATGGAGGTTTGGTATAGAGACATGCTGTATGCATATAAATTGGTAGCAGCAAAGATGTTATGACATAAATGCTTTATTTGTCCCATTATGACATAAATGTTATATTTATCTCGTTTGGTGTTAGAACACATACTCAAAATGAACATTCACTAACATTTTAAGATTTGATTCTATTTTCTCATCTATGGCAGAGTGTTTGTTACTTCCTCATAACACTTGGACTTGAACTCTTGCCATCTCACAAATGGACTCTAATCACAATCAAGGAGCAGTGGAACAGTTTGAGAAATCTCCTGCATAATTCTTCTTCTAGTTATTGGGAACCCCTTCTAAAATCTTCCTCGGAAACTGCTGCTCTTGACCTTGATGAAGATATAGATGTGCAGATGGAAAGAAATAGGGTACTTTCCGGTTCTGTGGATAATGCCATTATCTACTTGTGTAATCTTCGAAAGGTATTTTCACATATTCCTCAAGTTAACTGCAGCAATCTGCCATTTTATTATAGCAATATCCATTGCCCATTTTAGGTTTATCCTGGGGGAAAGCACTCTGATGCAAAAGTAGCTGTCAATTCATTGACTTTCTCAGTTCAAGCAGGGGAGTGTTTTGGCTTCTTGGGAACAAATGGTGCTGGGAAGACTACTACTCTGTCTATGATATCCGGTATATTTCAAATATTTACAGAGTCAATATTGTATATGTGAAGCATATACCATACATTCTTTTCAAAAACAAACACATTTAATACGCATGGTCTATCTCCAGCAAAGATAGTTCATATTATGAATTATTCTAATTTATTGGAGGATTTCACTTCACGAGGAATAATCACCTTCTTGTGAGGATTTATTACTTCATTTTCCAGTGATTATTGTATTTTATTTATGCATATTAGATGACCCAGCTTAATAGATCATCGTGAGAAATTGATAAATTTTAGATTTTAGAAAATTATGCCAGTAGATACTACCACAATCTCTGGCATTAAAATCATTAGAATGGAATGTATGTCCTATATGTTTTATTTTAGACCAATCTGTTCCTGGATTCTGATTTACTGAATTAGTTTTGTGAAAGATATTTTATTTCTGTTTCTGAATTATGTAATTTTTTAATGTAGGAGAAGAATATCCAACTGATGGGACTGCTTTTATTTTTGGCAAAGATATATGTTCAAATCCCAAGGCTGCCCGTCGGCTTGTATGTTTTAACTCAACTATTTTTGTTTCTTTTATGATTGAATGGACGTGCTGTTGATCTGACTTCTTTTGGTTTATAATTACTTTGACAGATTGGGTATTGCCCCCAATTTGATGCTTTACTGGAATTTTTGACTGTCCAAGAGCATCTTGAGCTTTATGCAAGGATAAAGGGAGTTGCTGAGTACATGATAGATGATGTACGTATTTATTGTTGAAGTTTTATGGTCACCAATATCCTGTGCATGTTTACATAACTTCACTAGGCTCTGAGGTTTTCTTTTCTGTATTTAGGCTTTGGATATATAGAGTTAATGAATAGCTACGCACATGTATTTGGATCTTGTAATCAAACTCACTGAAAATTACAGAGCCACAATTATCTCTGCTTTGTATAAAAATGTTTCTTAAGAACCGTATTAAGAAATTCTACTATTTCTAATCATGTCGGCAGGTTGTTATGGAAAAGTTAGTTGAGTTTGACTTGTTGAAGCATGCTAACAAACCATCATTTACCCTAAGTGGAGGCAACAAGCGCAAATTATCTGTTGCAATTGCAATGATTGGAGATCCTCCAATAGTCATTCTTGATGAGCCATCCACAGGTATATATATTTGTTACTACTTTTGACATATTAATTCTTTTAGAATGGTTTCACAGGTTGCTAAAGTGCAAATCCCTGGAGATTACTTGGACAGGCTTCTTCTAAAATTGCATAATTATAGGCTATAAAAGACAACACCTTCTGTGGTTGGCATTTAATTTTGGTTATGCTTCTTTTTTTTTGCATGGTAGACATCTATTTTCGGTGGTGACATATTTGAGAAAGAGATTGTAGTTTAATTGGGCCAAGTTAATATTTTTTTTTATCACTCCTCATTTTGATAAAAGGGAACTTTTTAACTCTGAAAGGTAACACTTTAATCAACATACGCATAAGTCCTATATTATTTGTAAAATACAGATTCATCAATGTTGTCACCACCTTTACAAGTTTAGTCTTTAGGGCTTAGGTTACAGAGTAAGAGAGATGATGGATGCGAAAAGAAATGAAAAGCATATCCCTAATTTATGGTAGTCTTGAAATAGAGAGCTCCAAAAGTTGGCTACCTTTGCCAGCAACTTCTCTAGTTTCAACTGTTCAACACCTTTATCAATATGATATTTCATCACATAAGCCCAACAACAACCCAATTTTCTTTCTAAAATGATTTGCTTTTTCCTTTTTGATAAAAAACGGAATTAATGAAATGTTTTTGATAATGAGTTCTGGACTTCTGTACCAAAGGCAGACTTGTAGTCAGACTAGATAGGGATAGTTGGCAAGTATGAATCACTCTCTTTGGCTTCTTCTTCTAATGCAATGTCAATGAGGTCTGGTATGATTACATGAAGAAACAAAAAGAAATGTACACTTTTGATTATTGATTTGATCCTTTTGAATATGGCTCTAAGTCCATGTTCGAGCTTGGTTTAAGGAGAGAAAAGAGAGAAATAACAAAAATGAAAAGCGAAAAAAATGGAGTATCTATCTCTACTTATGTAAACCTCTTTATGTGTGTTTGGTAACCATTTGTCCCAAAATCTTAGGAAAGACCATAGTTAAAGTTTAAAATGGTCCCCCTCACATGTAAGGCAGTATTTCAGTTAGGAGGTTTGTTAATTCTGAAACATCCTTGGTTGTGGAAAATGCTGATTCTAATACAATATTTTTACGATTTTAAAAAAAAATCAGTAATATATATGCTTTATAGGTTTGTACTTTCTTTTATCAATGTTAGTCTTCCATAAGCTCAATGTGTAGGGCAGCTACTTACTACTAAATATTTCAGGGATGGATCCGATTGCTAAACGATTCATGTGGGAAGTGATATCTCGTTTATCAACTAGACAAGGGAAGACAGCAGTGATTCTCACTACCCACAGCATGAATGAAGCTCAAGCATTATGCACCCGGATTGGGATAATGGTATGGGTTTACTTTTCATCTTGCAAGTTTAAGGGTTGAGACACTTCTTGGTGACCACTGTCTAAATGCGTGATCTATCCTGCTAGGTTGGAGGCCGTCTAAGATGCATTGGGAGTCCACAGCATTTAAAAACACGATTTGGAAATCATCTTGAGCTAGAGGTATTTCCAGATATATAAAAATTTGTTTCTGATAAGTGTAAAATTAACTATTAACCAACTCTTGTGCAGATTCATGACATAAAAGTTTAAGAGCCTAATCAGATATTCAATACTGTATATATAAAAATTTGTTTCTGATAAGTGTAAAATTAACTATTAACCAACTCTTGTGCAGATTCATGACATAAAAGTTTAAGAGCCTAATCAGATATTCAATACTGTTTCATCTGTCCTTAGGTTAAACCTACTGAGGTCGGCTCTGTGGATTTGAAAAACCTTTGCCAGATTATTCAAAGAAGACTATTTAACCTTCCTTCTCATCCAAGGAGCTTATTAGATGATCTTGAAGTTTGCATTGGTGCTATTGACTCCATTTCATCAGACAATGCATCAGCAGCAGAGATTAGCTTGTCACAGGAAATGATACATACAATTGGATGCTGGCTTGGGAATGAAGAAAGAATAAAGACACTTATTAATTCCACATCTGTTCCTGATGGGTTTTTTGGTGAACAGTTGTCAGAGCAGTTAGTTCGAGATGGTATGACAGATCCTTGTAAATTTTGATTTGTTTCTTCATTTACCTCTGATATTTCTCATTCTGCTAGATGTGGCATATGTTCGAAAACTTTCAGGTTTCTGTTTGTCTAATGTTTATTGACTGTGCTAAACAGCTTTCTCATAATTGCTCGTGATTTATAAAAGTGCATGGGACAAACAAATAATTCCTGTGCTTTACTGCCTAAGTGATTTAGTGATGGCAATGACATTCATGGCAACATTTTTAGTACTACATGACATTGCAATAGTCATCAACAATTTGTTATTCCTTTCTTCGTTGGATATAAAAATGATTTTTCATTGTGCCTTGTTATTTCAAGAAGTTTTTGCTTACATACTAAGATTTGGGTATAAAAAGTTGTTAAGATTTTTCTATCATCCATGGTCCGTTTTTGCTGTCATTTGCATGAACATGCTGGTACTTTTTGTGGTCTTATCCACTTCTGCGAACTACTTTTCTGATCCATGGGTTGGTCATATTTAACGTAATTGCTTTGTCACTGTTCTTCTTTCCATGCCAAGGTGAATTATGCTTTTGGCACTTCCTTTTTCTTTTTAGTTTGTTAACTACAGTGTAGATTTATTTTAACCAATTTGCTACATATTGAGATTCATTATGGAACATTGTTTTGCTGTTATTTTTTTAAAATTTTTTTAATTTTTTGATCTCTTCCTCATAAGGTGATTGACTGGTTTTGAGTTTGTGTAGGTGGTATACCATTGCCAATATTCTCTGAGTGGTGGTTATCCAAAGAAAAGTTTTCAGTGATTGATTCTTTTATCCTATCGTCATTTCCTGGCTCAACATTCCAGGGTTGCAATGGGTTGAGTGTCAAATATCAGGTGAAATCAGTATCTTCTGTGTTTATTTTTGGATTCTTGTTGCAGTAGATGACAAGAATGCCATATTCAATATTGCTTTATGGTTTCTAGGAGAGAGATTAAAAAACTGAAAATATGGCAATCATCTTCCTATCTTAATGCCCTTGCTTTTAATATTACCATATTTTTCTTCATATTCTTAGCAATAAAATGAAATGCATGGCAAATGACTTGGAGGACGATGGTGGTACTTGCTATCATGGTAATAACGCCATGAATTCAGGGCCATACTGTGAAGTTCGAGCCTGTGATCAACTAATAAAGGGCCTGATTCCAGTGGATATGATGTGGGTTTGAATATCAAAGAACTAAGCCTCAGCCTTAAACTGCAAAAATATTTTTTCACTGAAGGATTATCAGTCTAGCTTACATGAGATTAATCTTACAAAATTATTAGTAATAGCCTTGATATGAACTGCCAAATTTGTGTTTGTTTGCAATGTATGCATAAAGGCTCTGTTTTGGTGTGTTGGTTCATTCATTCCCTAGTGTGTGAAAAAGTATTTACCAATTCAACTGGTTAACGATCGAGACTTTGATTGCAGTTACCATTTGGGGAAGCTTTCTCGCTTGCAGATGTTTTTGGACACCTAGAACAGAACAGGTGAAAATAAGTTGAATATCACTTTAGTCTTTGGTTTTATTGCCCGTATTGTTTTAATTAGGTTCATCAAACTGATCAATGTTTCGAAAAATGTATCAGAAATCGACTAGGAATAGCAGAATACAGCATCAGCCAATCAACTTTGGAAACCATATTCAATCACTTTGCAGCAAACTCATGATTCATGACTTAGCATCCACACTTACATACCTCAACTTTGCTGCTAATTGTAAATTGTAGAATTCGGTAATGTATATATTTAGACATTTAGCAATTTCAACTGTAAATACTTCATTAATTAGAAGATTTTGGGCTCACAAAAGTTATCAATTGCGTGCTATTTTTGTTCTTTTCATGCATCTGCAAATTGCAATCGTGAAACTGGGCATGACACGAGTGCCATAATTTCATGGGATGCTGTGTTAAACTTTCTATGCATTTTGTGTGCAAATAATGATGAGCTACGTAGCTAGCTTTGGTTAGCAGACAGAATGTCCATGCTCTTATTTTTATTGAATTTTGTTTTGCAAAATTTTCATGTTGGAGCATACTGCATGAGATGAGACACGGGATAAAACCAAGATCTACATTTCAACCAAGTTGGTTCTTTATCTGGCAAGGGTAGAGGTTAGTCAAAAAGAAAACGTGTAGTCTTGTACACGACTTCTTGCAATACCTCACACAAGGTCGTGCAATTTACATGATCGCTGTGTGTAAAATGCGAGATGACGCTGCAAATTCGGTGCATAAAATCAAATCAAAAAGGGTAGAAAAAACTTTCCAAAATTGATAGTCGATCATCATTGTGTAAGGTTACCTCGTGGAATTCACAGGATCTCGCTATAAAATCTGTGCACAAACACGATTTAAAATAAGAATCAACAATTCTTACAAAATTGATGGTACAGAGCAAATTTATTTTTTTGACTTCTTTCTTTTGAACCAATAAGGCTATCCTCTATAAAATTTTTAAGATTCAAATGAAATTTGTGATTTTTTTTAAAAGTAATTACTTTTTAAAGTTAATTAATTATTATTTTTTATACACAAAACGAACAATCTAAAATTGGCAAGATGGTTGATTTGGTTAGAAAAAAATGATAATAACACGTTGATAAATTGAGTCAAAATAAGTAATTATTTTTTTAAAAAAATTCCTTAAATTTTGGTCGGGACAAATTTTATATACTCTTTATTTAATAGTATTAAAAGAAATATAAATAAATAAGAACCTTGTATGTATTATTAAAACAGCTTGATGAAGCAAAACTTTTAGGAGGATTATGGAACAAAAATCATCCAGCATATTATGTATTTAGAAACTAGTTTTCCTTTCACGAATTAAAGTAAAGGTTGCTTAAAACTGTGAGAACTTGGTGTGTTGAATTAATGAATGCACAATGAATTTACAAACATCATCATCTTCTCCTTCTTCACTAGAGGTCAAACATAGATAGCAGCAATTAATTAATCAATCAATCTTGGATTTTCTGTAACAATTCCCCCCGCCCCCTCTCTTGTGTATATTAGCAATGACACATCCAACTAACTATTACAACAAATAAATTCCTATTACTAACTTCCTTAAACAAAAATACTTTTTAAGACAATCGATATTTCTTTTTGTTCATAAAAAAGATACAATATATGTCCTAAACAACTTTAATATTACCAATAATTAATAAGCTATTCACAATAATAAAAGCAAACTCAAAAAGTGTTTCTATTTATTATTTTTTCACAATTCAGTGACTTGGATGTTGTTTCTCCCTTCTGAAATGTTGCTCTGCTCCTATGAAATCCTTAATCAATATCCATGGGAACGCAACCAACCAACTGCCTGCTCCAACCGGGACTTGCCAACAACTTTTGACAATCTCGTTGATTTTTCAATTTTGTCTGATAGTTTAGAAGACATAAAAATTATTCTTGTACCAAACTCTTTCGCAGAGAGTTTCAACGATTCTAGAGTTACTTGACATATTCAGTTGAAAATTAACCTACTTAGATTTCACACTACAAAATGAACACTGCTTGTGATTCAAACACATATCTTTATATCTTTTGTCAAGGTTCTATGTTTCTGAACACGTTAAAAGCTTGAAACAATTCAAAATTTGGAGTTATTTACAGTCAAAATCCTCTAATATACCTTGTTTTCAATGTAGATTTCAATTTTCAAAGCTAGTTTTCCTGGTCAAATTAAGATTGTTGGTAGTTTTGCTTACAATTTTAAACATCTATTATTTCCACGTCAAACCAACCGGTGGTTCTCGCCTTCGTGTTCTTATATTATATGGGACATATCAAATCGTATGCTTTACAAATCATTTTCTTTCTAAGGTTGCTCTGAGCCATAAAGTATGCGAGTGAGTTGTGATATAAACTTTAATTTTTAAGATTGGAGCTTAGATTGAGGCAAGATTGTATTGTTTTTTTGATTTAAATGTAATTCTAAAATTGTCAAATGCACAAGTTAAAATGTTTGACAAATATTGTCATTCACTCTTTTGCTTATATTTGATATTTAATATTTTATTTTATAAATTAAAAGGTAAATGTATGCTTCATATTAATTGTAAACAATTAATGATTGGAAATTCATAAGCATAAGCATAGATATGACAATTATTAAATACCATTTAATTAATAAAAAAATACTATTGTAATTCATATAAGAGAGAGTTTTAAGTAAGAGAGTCTAATTAATATATTTCTTTTACTTGTTAATTAGATAATTTCATCACATTAGCATTATTACGTGATAAAATAAGACTATCCCATTTAAAATTCTTTCTTCTATAATACTCAAAATTATGTTTCATCGAAATAAAATTATTTTTGAAGAATATTGTAGATTATGAAGTCATTAATATACATTAGATTGTATGCTTGAGCAAAGAGAACCATGCTATAACTGTTAAATACGTGAAATTATTAAAGGTTTGTCACAAATTATTATCTTAATTTGCAAGAGTAAATTAATTACAATGTAAATATAGATATATAAAATGATCGTCATTACATCATATTATTATATGTCTTAACTCCGTAGTTTAATTGATCTACCACTTCTTCATTAACAAGTAGGGATCGAACTTGCCCTTGATTGAATTCATTATTACAAATGCACATTTATTGTAAGATCATGTTGATACGTTAACACTAATGATAGTTTATCATCATCATTTCCTCTTCTTCTTCCTTCTTAATTACTATTATTATTTGCATGATTGGGATAGTAAGATGCTTGCGCTTTCACTAACCTCTGCTCTCTTTCTCTTCCTCATTTCTCTCTCTCCCTCGACTTCCAACCTAACTCCAAACAACTTCAATGGCCTCTGAATAATCTTCTGTCCATCATTTTCCTTCTCTTTCTCCATATTCCCATACTTGGTCACCAAATCCAGCAGATCCTTGCACTTCCTTTTCATGCTGCTAAGCTCCGAGTTCAAGTCTCCATTCTCCTGCTTCAAACGTTTGTTTTCATCCATTAGGATATTGAACTCTGACAACGATGAATTCGAGGACGACGATCTTTGATCTTCATCAGATTCTTGTGCTACAGCTTGGTTTGCTGCAACCGGTGCTCGTTGTCGCTTGTTTGCCCGTGCTTTTCTTCTACGAATGTTGCATAAGAGATCTCTCTCGCCTTTCCGAAACATTTCATTGCAAAACTCCCACCGGCCGGTTGCAACTTTTCGAAATCCCTAGAAGCATACATGCAGTAATTTTAAAGTATATAATTTTTTTTCAATTTCTAAGACGAATTAAAACAATCCCAATATGAATACTGTTAATTAAGCACTAATTACCCTGCTAGTCAAAGTCTAACTTGCAATTCTGTATATAATAGGCAAATGTTCAAACATGTTAATTATTATTATTATTTAACCTACATGCATATGCTGACTTTTATTTATTTATTTATTTTTCCATCGAGTAACTTTCCAATGGGAAAAACCTTGAATCTTCTGACGCTATTACCTCTATTTTTCATCAAAACTTCCAGTACAATTAACTTCATTAAAAACACAGAACTTTGAATAATTCAGATGTTATATGAAATAAATTAATCGGAAATTGATTACGCTATTATACATACATAGGTGTTGAGCTGTCGGACGAAGCTAGAGAAGTTGCTATGTTTAAAGAGCGTCGGCAGAAGATCTCGAGAAAACTCCGCCGGCTGCCAAACAATGAACCCCGTCCCGTCCTTGTTCCACGATATGACGCTATCGGTAGCCGGATCCTCGATTAGCATGTAAGTTTTCAACAGAAATGGTGATGGTGTTGTTTTCCGAACATACTCCAGCAAACCCTTATCACGGCAGCTTATAATATTTGTAGACTCCATCAAATAGTTCACAGATTAGGTACTCCAAATTTAAAGAAGAAAAAAAACCAAAAAAACAAACAGGTACGAAAGGAAAGCAAAAAACTAAAAGGAACAAGTAGATGAAGCGGGGAAGAGAAGAAGGGCAGTTAAGAACTCCCAATCCCAGCAATAGAAACCCAATACGACTCCAGACTTCATGAGAAATGCAACGCAATTCAATTCCAGGATTTTATATTTGTTGTCTCCTTTAATTTTTGTTTCTCTCCCGAGCGGAATGAAATGGGTGAAACGTATGGCTTTGAAGGTTAAAAAGTCCTATCTATTGTGAGAGATGGAAACATGCATATGCATAGTACACACTGTTATTATTATTTTAATTGACTAAACACAATATGCAATATATATGAATATGTGTAGAGAGAGAGAGAGAGAGGGAGAATAGTATGCATAGCATTTGTTGGTCCAGGTATAGTATATGTAGAGATGAGGAACAAACATATATATATATATATATATATATATCCATATCCACCGTGTGATCAAATGATTTCTTATTCAACTATTCTCTTGAATGGCTAGCTAATTGTTTTGACCCGCCAATCAAAAATATAATTCTATTGTACTGTGAGAATTTGAAAACTTGAATTGGTAGAGATTTTTCATTTTCTTATATCAGTGGGGGGCAATCCTCCTGTTGGCAACAAATTTCGTTAAAATAATAAAGTTCAATTCCTTTAGGTGTGTTAATAATTGTATGGTTTAATTTATAACGTGCAAATTGTTGAATCCAGAAATCCCCATATTGATTTCTTCTTGTTTAACCAAATCAATGTTCTAATTCTTTGGAGTTTCCTAAATTGTGTTATTTCATTTCCATGCCTTAAAATTGGCTTTATTTTCTCCCACCCCTGCAATAATGCATTGCTCGCAGATAAAGCAAGCAACTATGCCACACCCTCCAATCAACAACCATAAGAAACAATATAAACGCATGCCCACTTGGTATCCCATCCAATATCTTAATGGGTCTCTTCAACGGGTCTTAATGGCTAATCACTAATTAACGTGCTTATTCTGTTAAACGCAAATAGAGAAGGCTTCCATTCCATGAAATAATATTATGATATGTTTGTTTGAACTTGAGATTGCATGTGTTTTTAAGTCACATTATCAAATCAATAGCTTATGAATGGGTAGTAAAACATTAATTGGCTGATAATATTAGTAGTCACGTACAATTTGATATTTCTTTATATTTTTGGTTGATGTCTTTATTTATATTAAAATGTCAATCAAAATTTTGCATATAGTACTGTTATAGCACTGATTTGACATATAAATTAAGAATTAAATAGCCATGTCACTTGGAAAGTGAACACCACTCAGTTGGGAAGGTGATTCGATGTGATTTGATAATTTGACAATTAAAATAACATGCCGTAAAAGAAGTATTCACTACTCAGCTAATTGATGGTAATAAAATGAATTTATCAAGGGACAATTGACGATAAAGTGAACGTAAATTGAAGGTGTCCATCATCACACAGCTGAAAGGTGATTAGTGATAATATTCAAGAATTGAATGAAGTCTTTTGATATGAAAGAAGAACAAAGATAAAATCAATGCGAGAAGTTTATGAGTTTTTTTTTATTTAACCAAGTGAAATTTTACCACTGAAATACAAAAGCTGTTTATACTAATCATTAGACTAAAACTAACCAACTAATATCTCTAACGATTGCCTAAAGTTTCAGAAACAAACTAACTAGTTAAATATTTAGCTAGTAGCAATTAACTAACTAAGCTTCTCTTCATCAACTTCATCAGTTTAAGCCTTCGATCACTAAGCTGAATGCAAACTCTGATCTGCACACCTAGTTGCTGAACTGGTCAAAGAAGAAACCCAACCCTTTATCTTTGAGTAGCAGTAATATCAGCTGGATCTTTTGAACTTTTAGTAGCATTGTTAACAGCAGTTGAAAATAAATAAACTGAGAAAAAGACATGGGTTTTGTTAAAGCATTAGCTATTTGCTCTGAACTAGGAACATGCCTGACTTCCAAAAATTTTCCAAGAATTTTACCTCGAACATAATATAAATCAAGTTTGATATACTTAAGTCTTAGAGTGAAAAATTGGGTTTTGAGCAAGTGATATAACCCTTAAATTGTCACACCATAAGCCGAGATGTAGCTGGACGAAGATGAATTTGCTGCAGTAGTGAATGTATCCATGCAAGCTTAGCAGAAGCTATGGCTAGAGCCCCCTATACTCGAATTCTGTACTTGATCTAGTAACAGCATGTTGCTTCTTTGATGACCAAGAAACTAAGTTATTACCAGGGAAAACACAGTAACCACCAATTGATTTTCTATCATCTAAATCACACCCCCAGTCATCATCCAAGAAGGCTATTAGTTCATGCCTGCATGTCTTGTAAAATTGATGACCATAATCAGAAGTACCTTGTAGATACCGAAGCAATCTTTTGCATGGTAACCGGTGATCTTGAGTTGGGCAAGAAAGAAATTGACTTAAATGATTAATAGCATAGGAAATATCTGACCTAGTAACTGTAAAGTATCGAAGACTACCAATTAAACTTCGATATAATGAAGAATCTTCAAAAACTGTATCAGAAGACTTTTTGAGTTTTTGACTAGAGAACATTGGAGTTGTACAGCTTTTGCAACCTTGCATATTGGCCTTTGTCAGTAGATCAAGAACATATTTAGTTTGAGAAAGATGCAAACCATCCTTGTTTTGCAGCACTTCGATACCAAGGAAATAATTGAAGCTTCCTAAATCTTTTAAGGCAAAAGTTGAATTGAGTTGATGGATGAAACTATTAATATGATTAACACATGAACTTGTCATTAAGATATCATTAACATAGACTAACACTAGCAAAATATCAGTTTTAGTATGTTGAAAGAATTAGAATGTATCAGCTTTAAAATTTAGAAAACCCCATTGACGAAGACAATTTTTCAACTCATCATACCAAGCTCTTAGACCTTACTTAAGACCATATAATGCCTTGGCGAGTCTACAAACATGATTTGGATGAGTTGGGCTAATAAAACCTTCAGGTTCATGCATAAAAATAACTTCAGATAAATCCCCATTAAGAAATGCATTGTTGACATCAATTTAGCAAATTGACCACCTTTTCATAATCACAATGTTGAGGATAATTTTAATTGTAGAAACCTTTACTAATGGGCTTAAAATATCCGAAAAATCTATGCCCGGTGTTTAGTGAAAACCCTTAACAACCAATCTTTCCTTGTATTTGGAAACTGATCCATCAATGTTATATTTAACTCTGAAAACCTATTTGCAATCTACAATCTTCATATCTGATGTAGCAACAACTAAAGTCTAAAGTTCTGTTGTTGAAGAGTCTGAAATTTTCCTTCTATGGTTTGTCCATTGAGAACTTGCAAGAACTTTTTTTCACATTTGTTGGAATACTTGTCTCACACCGAGCATAAAAGGTCTTTGGCTTAAAAATCCCATATTTAGCTCTTGTAAGCATAGGATGAACATTCTAAATAATACTTGGTCTTTCATAGCCACACCCTTGTCCTTCACAAAACAATATTGATCACAAAATTCTACTGTTAGTTTGTTATCTGAAGTCAACCTTGACACTCATCAAATTCTTTGTAATGCTTGGTACACAGCATATTTTTAAGAAGAATTTTATGGTTTTGAGATGAACTTAATATTGTCTTAATAATCAAATTCATTAATCCTATATGAACAATTTTCAACCTTCACCATTGCCAATGACTAGCTCTTCATTACCTTGAAAATCCTCATGAATTGTCATATTCTGAACATCATGAATAATCATCTTCATCAGCTCCTCTTTCTGCATTAGAAAGATAAACAGCCTTTGGACCTTGATTAGCTTGTGAATTTTGATAAATTTGCTGATAATGTTGTTGGTAGTAATTGTTCTATAATGGTGCCGGAATATAATCTTTGTTGAACCTACGATATAGGGGTACCTACAACTCCTAGATTATCTGCTAGCTTTTTAATCTTTAAAAAAATATAAGTAATTGACATTGCTTCCTTCTTAATCAACTGCAATTGAAGTATTAATTGTAAGGTCTTTGCCCTCGACTATGGACCAAATTGCTTCTCCAACGCATTCCTCACTTTATATGATGATTTACATGCAATCAATAAACTGAGAATTAACTCATCCATCGACAAAAGGAGCCAATCAAGAAGAAGCTGATCCTGCCTTCGCCACAGCACATATTTTTAATGTTCTATCATTTGGCTATAGCCTTCTCCCGGTACAAATCTCTCTAGAGCTGATTGTTCACCATTAATGAATTCTTCCAAACCATTACCTCTGATCGACGGAATGATGTGTGATTTCCAAACCAGGTGATTCAATCCATTAAGTTTAATCAGTGCAACAAATGAGAAGGATGTGTTTGTTGAAAATTTTGAGTAAGACAAGTTCGAATTTGCCATTGTTTGCTTTGAACGGCTTTGATACCAACTCAAGATTTGAAGTCTTTTGATATGAAAGATAAAATCAATGCGAGAAGTTTATGAAACTTTACCGCTGAAATACAAATGCTATTTATACTAATCATTAGACTAAAACTAACTAACTAATTAGGATTAAAATATCTCTAACAATTCCCTAAAATTTCGAAAACAAACCGACTTGTTCAATATATCTCACTAGCTTCAACACAGCTGGTACAGCTCAGTAGCCAACTAACTGAGCATCTCTTCATCAACTTCATCAGCTTAAGCCTTCGATCATTGAGGTGAATACAAACTCTGATATGCACGCACCTAGTTGTTGAGTTGGTCAAAGAACAAACCTGATCCTTTGATCTTTGAGTAGTAGCAATATTAGCTGGATCTCTTAAACTTTCTAGTAGCATTGTCAGCAGCAGTTGTGGTCGAGTTATAGTAACTGATGCAGTATCCTTGACAATAATAAGATAAAATTACTAAGCAAAAATGCCTACCACTCAATTATTGATAGATTGGTGATAATAAAATGAAATTATCACCATAAATGTATAGATAGTTTACTAACTATCCTCAAAGCTCTGGGAAGATTGGCAATAATAAGCTGAAATTATCAACTATAAATATATACATAGTTTACTAAACTAAAGATTAGTCAATATTAAGTATCATTACATAACTATTAAATTAAAAAAAAAGTATAACTACTTATTCATGTATTTAATTATTAAGAATTCATGCAAGTCAAGGTGGGTTCTTCGTATATACATCTAGTTTGTACAGCGTCAAAGCACGCACTTTGAGGAATGGAAAGAGTTGGAAGTGGGCATTCCAAATATAAGAAGGTTCTGAATTTGGTGAATTGTAACAGCAAGTTCTTGATCACCAACCCCAACTTGCTGTTCCCGAATACGTTTCTTCTTTTGCAAATGGATATGTTTTCATCTGTTTTGACAAAATTCCAAACATTAGTCGTGGGTCATATAAATCTTTTTATCTGTTTTCCATGCATCCAAACATGAATGGAGGAAATGGAAGGATCTAATTTGTTCAAGATTCGAATATGATTTTAAATACAATCTAGTATTAAATGAATTCAGCTTTCTTTTAAAACTAACAACCTAAACCACCTTCTTCATATAGTTTACTGCCATTCTCCTCATGTTGATGATAGCTTCCTAAAATCTAATCCAACATGTTCAATGTTGGATACAATTAAAACAAATCTATTGACATCGTTAGACCAGGATGGAGCGAACTCGGTGGCCAATGGGCTGGGGTTTTCTGAATACTGATGGCCCAACCTAAATGGTGTTAGGTTTCTTCTGAAAACCTAACACCATTTAATTTTCCTTCGAGGTAATGCTGCTGGCTTTCGTCACACCAACATTAATTTTTTAAGAAATTTATTTAAAAATACTAACTATTTTATATATAATTTATAAACTATATTAAAAAAATAATTTTATTATATCAATATTCAAATAGTGTTAATTAATAATAATTTTGATATATTTCAAATTTTATCATTCAGAGTATTTTTATTGTAAATTTTTAAAATTTTTATATAAATTATTTTTTAAATAATTTGATAATAAATTATAATATTTATTTTAAGAAATTTAAAATAAAAATTACTGCATAGTATAAATAAAATAACAATAAGAAAATTAAAGTGTTATTGACGAGGAGCAATTATGATGAATAAACAAATTAAATTATATTTATCTTTTAATTAATATATTTATACTATTTTTTTTACAAAATTTATCATAAAATAAAATTATTACAAATTTTATGACAGATTATTTGATAAAACCCCTTTGGTTAATGTTGAGTTTGAAAAAAAATTAGAAAATAATATTATTTTAACATTTATTTATATTTGTAATTAATTCTAAAAATTTTTATTAAAATAATCTATTTTAACGATTTTATTCTTACAAATAATTTATATTAATAATTTTATTCTCAAAAATATTTTTTTATTTTTTACCTCTCTTTTATTCCTCTTCATCGGTAATAAGAAAAAAAATTAAAAAAATTAGACAAACATATTAATAATAAAATTAATTATTAAATATCATCGTGATTTAATAAAATGCTCATTTTTATTTATATTTACAGAGGATGACAATTTTATTAGATATTATCTTATAACATATCCAATCTTGAAAACCTTCGTAACAACATCTTATCCAATAACCTCGGCCATTATACTTTTAAGAGCACTTACCTAGTGCAGAATTCTTATTGTTGGGGATGATGAATTGCCTCTTTCATGAACAATTAGAAGGTTGCAGCAGCTTAACGAGTTTTATGTTGGAAGATAGTTTTGGCATAAGTCTGTGTAAGAGAGTTAATGCTTTCCCTTTATACTTCAAAGTGGCGAACAGGATTAGTCTGAACGATACTAGCAAGCAGAAGAGAGCAGCAAGATCCCACCATTTGGAATGATTCATTTCAATTCCATAGATTCTCTGAAGAATTTCCTCACCCTTGAGCTTTTTCTCACCATTCATGGGAGGATCAAACTCCAGCCCTACCATGTCATTCTTGTATTGGCCCTACATTATACATATATATATATATATATGCCTCAATTAGGATGAAGTTTTTTTGTTTAATCAAATTTATTTGAGAATACAAGTAATTCCACTAACCTGTGTCTTTGCAGAAGGAAGCATATACAAAAGGTGGGGGGGTGAAAACAAAGCTGCTTACCTGAATTGCCCATGATGAGAAACTGATGTAAGACATTGGATACCGCCAAAAGAACTTGGGAAGATCAGAAATCGTTGTAAAAATTCCAGAAGCCATCATCATAAGTATCTACATTCACAAGTAATCACACAATGATGAATAACAATATTTATGAAGCATCTACTAGAAGAGATTGTATGCGTGTGCATAGTGGTTTAATGGGCAAAATATCTTAGCTAGATATGCAAGAGATTTGAAATTTGAATTCTGCTAATCACGTTGGAAAAAAATAGGTAGATGTTTGACTTATATTCGTTCAATATCTAAAACAAAATCAGAAAGATATGAGTTTAGAATTTTTCTTACTATTACAGAAGTTCCAACTCCAATTCCCATCAATACATTAGGAACCCACAATGCGACAACCATCATGCAAGTCTCAACTATAGAAATACAGCAGAAAAGATTCATACAGAAATAGCAATAGTGGGAGAGTCCCGGATGAAATTTCACCATGAAGTAGATAATTGTTCCTGAACACAGAGACAATAACACCAAGAAAGGGAATGAAGAGATAAAGTTTGATAGTACCAACACAGCCTCTCCGTAATGGCCGCTGATTCTCTCGCGGTATGAGACCTGGTTATTCATGCGTGAAGAAATCGAATGAAAGCTCAAATAAAGAGATCAAATGAATTATAGCAATGAATATGTGCATCACCTTGTGTTCTTCAATAAAAAAAGGTAAACCTCCAACAGACAAGCATATCATGAAACCATAAACGAACGCTTCACATTTTGGCCTGGAGAAGATGGATGCGTTGGATAATCCGATATCGTAATACATATTCCCAACAGAGAGTGAGACAAGAATGTAGAATAGGATCCTTAACCAGTAGTATCCCATATCCCTAGACATGTTTAGGAAAGAACGACGACTCAATGTGCAAAGCTGCTTCCACCAGTTGGCATTATTCTTGTTTGATACAGTGCCAAGTTGCTCCTGAAATGTTATTGTGTGCACGAGTTTCTGCGATCAGTTCATTTTGAAACTGGTATTATTATACACTGATGTTTGAACTTTACGTACAGTATGTGCGAGATCTTGAACTCTCTTTCTTATATTCAGTGAATTTTCAGAATTCCTGTATTTCTCGACCAGCTTTGCTTTGATCTCTTCTGCGGACAAATTGATCACTTGGGAATCTGATGGCACCGGAGTATTTGCCTTTTGCCCAGTGACATACAAACACAAATCATTAATATAATACAATTCTGAATGCAAATAAATAAACAAATAGGAAGCAACAATTTTGTTTTGTGGGCATACACAATTTCCTTCAGATTTCATTGAACTTGCAGATTTTATCTTGTCAAAATCAGAGTTAATACATCGAAGAAAGTGATCTGAAGGGTTTCTTCGCGAAGGACAAGGAAACCCCGCTTCAGCAAAGAACTGCACGCATGAGAGAATATCATATATATAATTAATCAAAGAATTAATTCTATCAGAAGATTCAGGTAATTTTATTTACTTTATCTAAAAATTAAACTACCGTAAATTAGTAATTACCTTCACAGCGGTTTTTGCATCTCCAAAATAAATGGCTTCGCCTCTTGAAAGAAGTAGCAAATCATCGATCAAATCGAACAGATAACTACTTGGCTGATGAATAGAGCACACAACAATCTTTCCATCGTGCGCAATAAATTTAAGAGCTTGAATGACGAAGAAAGCTGAAGCACTGTCTACACCCGTAGTAGGTTCATCAATGAGCAAGACTTTAGGTTCTTTTAAAATCTGAATGCCAATGCTAAGCCTCCTTTTCTCTCCATTGCTTATACCTCTCAAATGCCAGTTCCCAATCATGTTTTCAGCACAATCTCGTAGACCCATTTGGTAGATTGTGTCTTCTACTATCTCATTGATCTGGGTCTTTTTCATTTTATCAGGAAGCCTCAATTGAGCTGAGTAAGTTAGAGTTTCTCTGACAGTTAGTGTTCCCAAGAAACCGTCGTCGTGAGTAACATAAGACTGAAAAATGTTAAACAAAAAAGAAATTAAATAAAAGCTGATTAAAATGGAATTAATGCTTACAATATTAGTTTTCCTAGTGGAAAATTAATAAATAATTAAGTGGGTGAGCAGTTGCGGGGCTTGTAGCCATGGCATACATCTTGCCCTTGCTCTTTCGCGTAAGCGTTACTTAGAGATGGTTCAAATGGCTTCATATCATGTGTGTGTTCAGATTTTATACATTTAGTGATGACCTACGTTTATTATAACGAATGTTCCTTAAAACTACAAATTTGGAGTAACGTGTTGAGTGGAAAAAGACAAAATTAACTGTAACTGCTTCTGTTATGTTAAAACGTGCGTCACTTGCATATATACCAAATTTCATATAATATTATTTGTTACTTCTAATTTCAAGTGATAGTATTATTGGTACCAATTTTAAGTGGATTAAAAATTCCATAGTTTTTCATTGTATATGTTAATATTATTTATTTAACTTTGTGTTGCTCACAACATCTCTGCCGTCAATGCTTCCCTTCTTTCCGTTGAGTACAACTCTTCCAGTCATGATAACATTTGCCGACAGTCTTCCTGTGAGAGAAAACAATATTCAATATTATATGGGAATGTGTAAGCAACACCATCGATCGAATAAACAAAAGCTTTCGATTTCTTACTAATGGTAGGAATCATGGGGTTATATTAATTAAGTTCTTTGATATTCATGCATCCATGAATGAAAGTTTGAACTACCGATTTTGAAATAAGCAAATAAATGACAGCTCAACGTGAGAAACCCAAATAACTAATTATTCCTATATTGTTGATCGTAGTTTCCTTTGAAAATTATCTGCATGTTTCAGATTTGATATTAGAGATCAAGAAGTCTATAATTATCTTCGTCTTCGGCAAACACTCATTAGTTAAATTTATGAGCGCCAGAAACAGAAATATAGAAGAGCACGTACCAGCCAATGCATCAAGGAAGGTCGATTTTCCAGAACCAGTTGGACCCATAACACCCATAAATCTGCGGGATTGTGCAAAACCATTTAAACGGTTAAGCAGCAACTTGGAGCTTGTTCCATCAATATTATTATTTCTTCCTTCAACTATAACATCTTCCCAAACCAAATATGTTTCTTCCCTAATACTAATATTTATCTCTCCAACGCCTTCAGCTGCCACCTCCCAACCTGTTTCTCTTCTGTTTGCTCCCAACTCGATTTTCATTTCCAATTAATCTCCTTTTACGGACCGCACTAGCAATTGCTGCAAAACACGCACATACATACACCCACAAGGAGTAGGGACATGTTGTGCGGAGGGGTTTATATAAAGTAATAGGATCATGTAAATAATAAATTCTCTAGAGTATAGATTGCTAACTTATGGTAAATGTTGGGTTCAGTTACAAAACAGGAAGAAAATCGTGCTACCTATTTTCTTCTTGAAAACAGAGATATTAATATCTTCATTTAATTCAAAGAGGAAATGGCTAAAAAGAAACAGACAATTCCCATCAAAAGGGCAAGTTAGGTGACATTCTCAAATCAAATTGATCAGAGAAGAAATTAATGGAAGAAGTGCACAGTTGTAGTTAATAAAGCTAACGACCAATGGAGTGGCTGTGGCATGATCATCGTGGACCTTTAAAGGGTGTTGTTTCCCATCGTCATGAATGCGTGTCATCCTCAAGTAGCTAGCTAGGGTCAAATTTATTTCATTGTGAATCTTTTCCTTGTGGTTCAGAAATAATTTATTATTTTTTTCAAACTAAAAATTGAAAAAAGAGTTTCTGATACCAGACATAATTTCTTTAACATAATTTTATAATTATTTGCATGTGAAATATAAATTATTAATATATCAATATTTTCTTTTAATTTTTTTTCTTTTTTAATAATATTCCTATATTTATCTTATAAAATGAAATACACTACAAATTATAAATTTTACAATTTTCTAATTTGACTTGTTCTTGTACGAAAAATAAGAGTTTTGTGTTTTTCAAAGGTGTTAAGCATGTTCAATGCTCATTTGATGCTTGTGGCAAACATTCAAAGTGATACGAAGGCTGTACACTTGACCAGTACTCGATTGGTGCTCAAGTAGGATAAATGGATTGAAGTCAAAGAGCTAATGCTCGATATGCGCAGACACTCGAGCAGCTTCCTTGGCTCAATTAGCACTTAAATGGTCCCCTTTCAAAAGCCTAGGGCGCTCAACCAATGCTTGTGCAGACTCCTTGCAGGTTTCACCGCTTGACCATCACTCAATCACTGCTCAAACAGTCACCTTCCGAAGGCTTGGCGCTCGATCTTTGCTCCTACAGTCACTCGCATGACCAGAGAATAACACTCGGAAAGATCGAGCTACTTAGTACAATTATATATACCACACAGTCTCTTTTTAATTATTTTATTTTAATTTTTAATCTTTTCATTATAACTTTAATTTGTAAATTGAATTAAAATTTTTTAAAAACAAAAAAGAAAATTAATGAGTTGTCCCCATCATAAATGGCACATGAAAATGTTTAATTGATGAGACCTTGGTTTATGATTCTCAACTCTTAGACTCTAATTTTTACTAGAGTGATGATTTGCAATTATTTTGAACTAACATATAATCCAACTACTTGAAATACACATAAATTGAATTGAAACTCAATTCTTATGTTTTATTTTACTTTTTTTTTAATTAAAATAAAATGAAAAATTGTCAACAACTTCATTAAAAAAAACGAAATAAAAAGAATAAAAAATTTTAATATTTTTTATCAAAAAATAGTCAATTCTAATATATTTTTATTAAAGTAGTCATGTTCACAATAATTGATTGATTTTGTCCTTATAGCCAATCAAATTAAACGAGAATTTCTTTGTCCTCTCATTTTCGATATTAATTTTTATTTTAATTTACTTAAAAATTTTTATTCTTAAATATAAGATAATACCAAGATAAAGTTGATTTTTTTTTATTTATTTATCAATGCTTACAAATTTTAAATTTATTTTGTTTTATTTTTTTTTAGTTATATGTAATAAATATATTATAGTAAATATTGGGTAATGACAGCTGAAATACTTGGTATTGACTAGGTGATGTACAAATATTGTTCTTCTCACAAGGCAAATTTTTGTATTGATTGATTATTGTGATCATTTAGAAATTGGGAGAGAAAATTTCATCGAAAAAATTGAGAGGTTCAGAGAAGGAAGAGGCAAAAAAAGCTATAATCACACTCCATAATATTAGGGACTGAGCACTTGCAATTATTTAAAAGATTAATCTGTTAGATAATGTTATCTGGATTTTATATATTTAAAATTAATTTATATTTTATTTAATATGAGACGTGACATTTTCACATACTAATCTCGCGATGTTATTATTACATTAAGTTCGTCCATCAAGGGCCTACCTATATTGCCCATCCGGAACCCATATCTCATATGGCAATCATTTATTAGCATTCAAAGTGCATATGTTTGGGGGCTCACATACATACCAATGAGAATTTTAGTATATTTTGATAGCACTTGTCGCATGTCAGATACTTATCATCAATTCAAAATACTAGTGCTGCTTACTTGCTCTTGTAAACCCAATATCAACTTGTGTTTTATCCCATGTAGGACGTGACAACATGCTATGGTCTTAGCTTAATTAATTGAATGATTTGACTTTGAATGAATATATTTAATAATAAAATAATATAATTCATAATTAATATCATATAAAATAGATATTAAAATAATAAAATTAACTATTAGTTATTACACTTCATAATATATAATTAATTATGTAATTAATTAATTTTTATTACAATGAAATGTCCATAATATACATTTGATAATTAATTATTTAGTTGATCAAGTAGCTTTAGCACATGAAACCAGAAGAAAATGATCAGCAAGCATGCAAGCGAAACAAGTAAATGAGATGAAGCATCAAGTATACATGAAGTCCTCTTCAAAGAACTAAAAAGATTGTAGATTGTAGATTTCTATACCTCTATTGAACCTAGCTTATCAATCAATTCTACCACTGTTTATCACAACTCCAGCCTCATAGTTTTTGCATGAAAGACGTTTAATTAGCATGCATAATTGAAAACCAAAAGCATCCGACTTTCTCCCGCAAAGAAAATTGGCACAACCATTACATGTGCAAACAATTTGTTCACAAAATACAAAACAACGCCAAGAGTTGGTATATTGGTATCAATCATAATCGCCAGACTATGCCCAAGATTAGACTGCAATAGCTTTAAAAATTGCTTGTATTGACAATTCAAGATATCAGGTTCCATACTCCGAGAGAACAGTAACATTTGCAAGCAATCATAATACATGATGTTGTAAAACAGTTTTAGAGCTTTAATCAGTGAGTGAAACCCAACTTTCATATCTTCAGTTGGTAGCTTAAACCATGCAAGGAAAGATGCAAGACAAAAACCTTAGCAGCTCAACAACAGAAAATTATACTATGAACAGTTTATAAACTAAACTTTGAAATAAAGAGAGCTATAAGCAACATAGCCACTAACCTTTTTAACAGAACAACTACTATGCGAATTTATTGCAATGCAATCTTGCTTGCAGGAATCAAAACGACGAACCGACTGCTACAATATTCATGTACAAAATAATAAATAAACCCAAACCATGAAACAAGAATCAAGGAAATTACATGCAGAATATTGGGATTGGCAGCTATGTGGCCGGGGAGCCAGTTGATGTTACCACCATCTTTGGTGTCTCTCCTAATTCCAAACTCTTCTTTGCTATTCTCTTCAAACCCATTACTTGAAAATCTCACACTTCTTCACATACAATAACCAGAGATTGGATTTGAAGCTTCCTAGAGGAAAAATGTCAAGTGAAAAAAAAACCTTATCTTTTAATTCGTTTAATTCACGTTTCAAAAATTAAAAAAATTAAAACAAAAGTACCTTTTTTTTAATAAAATTTATATTGTAAAGATTAATTTTAATAATATTAAAAATATTCACTTACACAATAAATTTAATTCAACAGAAAAAATATATATATTAAAAATAAAATTATTAATACTAAATTATAGAATTAATAAAATATGTGAATAAAAAATTGAGTAGAAAAAGAAATTTCTACAATATAATAATATATATATTGTGTTTTAAATAGATGTATTTATTTAAAAATAATAAAATTAATTTTTATAACTTTAATTAAAAATTTCAAATATTTTAATTTTATTAGTTAAATAATTTATTGAAGGTAATTGTTGATGGAAATTAAGTTAAATAAATGTTGTGGATATATTTTTTTTTCCGGTACCAGAATCGGACTGTTGTGAGGATCCACAAGATTCTTAGTCAACCCAGAACCGATGAACAGAGCAGGGCCCGAAACAGGAATCCAGCACATCGGTGAACGGAACCCAGATAGCAGAAACGTGGTCCATTGATAGGCAAGCTTTGCTGTCAGCCCAAAATTCTATGAAAGTCACGGTATTGATTTTATTTACAAGGTAGAATAACCAAAGCCACGTCTTGGGTTATGGTTTATTGTCATATATATGGTATGATGTAGCAACTTTTATCCAACCAAAAAAATGAGACATCTAAAGGTTTGTCTAATTAAATAAATTGAACAGCATAAAAATTAGTTATTAATGACAAAATAATACTGAATATCCTAATCCCTCGAATTGATTGTCAATAACAAGTATTACTCTTACCAACTTATTAAATATTAATTAGAGTTGGAGGAGTAACATGCTCAAGAAATTAGAATTTGTTCATTAGTTCAACTTTGCATGTATCATTTGGTATCTTACTTCATAATTTTTGGGTTCCATTAATTATGTGCCCAAAAGAAAACAAGACACTTATCATATTGCCCATTAATTACAAAAGTTTTTAAGACTCTTGGGGTGTTTTCGCATCAAATCAAAATCCACACTAACTTCTTTTTTTTCTTTTTGGTTTTTGGTGGTGAGGCCGCAGGCCGGCATGCTGTTTTTGTTTTGTTTTGTTTTTTTTGGTTTAATTGGCAGCCGTGTGCGTACGCTTGCTTGTGCGCATACACGCAAAAGCCAAAGCGAGACATCGATCGACCATCTCTTACTCGATTCGTCTAAACGCGACGTTGAAATTTTGTCCAGTTCATCGGAGAAAGGGAAAACCAGATACAAAAAACCAAACCCACCTGCTCACCTCGTACATTGATTTATTAATAATATTACAAAACAAAAGTACAACGTACAATCAAATATCTCAAACTTAGTTTCTTTCTACTCCAATAACTTGAATTAATCGAATTAAAAGAAAAACTACTAGTTAACACATCTATAGGATTAAATTTAATTGAACCCCGACAATAATTTCATAATTTTTTTGTTTTTTATATTCTAAGCAGAAAGATGCTGAGTTCCGGCCCTCCATTGTTATCCGGATTCAACATGTAAAAGGCCTCCGAGTCTCGGCTTCCAACGACTCTTTCAAACCGTGCTCTCATGTACAATAACTCGCCTTCAGACATGGCGGTCTTCCGTCCATTGTCCATCACCGGGATTACTCCAGCACCGACCGACACGCTTTGCACGGTGCTCAGCACGTGCCAATCAGACCTCCCATACGCGCGGGAAGTTGCATACCCGCATTTCCTGCCATTGCAATACATAGTCCACCTGGGCTCAAGGAACAGCTTCCCCGCCCGGCCCTGTCCGGTCTGAGCCGGACCTGTTTTCTCGCATTCGAGCGCAATCCGGACCAAACCTGATGCCATTTCTTTCACCAAAGTCGCCGTTGACATTGCAAGTTCTAATAATAAAACCGGTTCCGACCTGGGTTCATCCTGGACGGCAAAGCTGACATGGCCGCGACGGTTTCCGAATAGGGTTCCCGTGACTTTGCGGCCTAACGAAGAAGTTATCGATGGCTGGGTTGGTATCGATAACCATTTGCAAGTGGGGAGAATTATACCGGGGAAAGCTATGATATTGAGAAGTGAACGGATGAAAGAAGTGAATCTGGAATGAACTTTGTGGAATCTCGGTAAAGAAACAGGTGAGTCTGACCTTCTTATTAGGAGTTTCCCAGAATATTCTTCGTTTTTAGGTATGGATGAAACAGAAGACGATCTGTTGTTGCAATTTGAAGGTATTATTCGCTTGCAACTTTTGCAGCTGCTGCTTCTCTGCATAGCAACTTCTTGATAACGTCTCATCGTTTATATAACAAAAAACACAATGAATCCAACAGAGAGAAAGGGACAGAGAACCTGGTAATTTCCTAAGCTAGAACTGAATGAAAGACAGGAGTTTCCTGTTCTGGTTTTGGTTTTTCTAGAGAAGGAGATGAAAAGATTGCTTGAAACTTTTGGTAGAGAAAGAGAGAGATTTTGGGAAGAAGAAAGATAGCGGCCGACAGGAAGTGATGATAGTGTTGGAAGGTGGACAACATAAAGGAATATGGAGGTCTGTGGAGATTATAACGATATCTTTCCAATGCTATAAATCCTTACAAATATGTATGGCCTTATTCACACTTACAAGAGCACAATTATGAACATTGCTGCTGATGCGAACCTGAGTTTCATCATATGAGGGGTCCCATTGATGTACATTATATATCATCGGAATGATAAAAAATACATACGTAAACTACTAGTACAGCAATTTCCGAATTGATAACCGGTGTGATGATCTGTTATTGATCGATGGTCGCAGGTTAAGATTTCTTGTGAATTGAATTTGTTACGAGTTTGTATTGATGACCGCCAAGATTTTTACGGCTAGAGATGAGACTACCTACGTTCATAATCAAAATCTAACCAGGAAATTAAAATAATAATAATTGAAATTATTTAGTGAACATATATATAAGTTGGGTTGTTATGATCATAGAACCCACGTTCCATGTAAACATTATTTGAAACCGATGGCCATTACAGGATGGGCTAACAAATCACGATTCCAGACATATATTAATATCATAATCAATTATGTATTGATAAGCTTTAAATCTTTTCCATTTTTTTAATTTTTACTACCAATTTCCCGTTCTAACAGAAATTAACAACTTGAGATCATTACATACATCACTCGGTTCTTCGTCTTTCAAATCCCCAGTCCTTAAAAAAAATGGCATTTTTACAGCCATGCAACCAAGTGTCGTGCATAAATACACAACGAAGAAAACCGAAAATAGATTGTCAGATTTTAATTAAAATATTTAGAGTTGTCTGAAAACCCTCATGCAAGATTCTGTAAAATTAATGAAAAACAAAAAGGATGTACCTGGTACTTGAAAACTCATAAAGCTTGCCTGTGCTGGAGAAGACGATGACGCCAACATCTGCATCACACAAAACTGATAACTCCTTAGCCTTTTCAGCAACCCATTTCGCCGTTTTGAAAACGTCACTTGCCGGCTGTTCAAGTTGTCGATTCTCTTGATCTCGATTTTCCCTCTTCCCATCTTTCTTTTCCTTCTTCTTTTTCTCCGGAATGTTTCAACAAGTTACAGTATATTATAATATGAGAACATTAAGAAGAAAATCATGAAAGCTTCTCTAAATATAACCCAAGTCACTCAATTTAGCGGGGTTTTCCAATAAGACTAACGAGGGAAAGTGCGACCAAAATTAGGATACATCGTGCATAGGTAACAGATGGGGATACTTCAGCAATTCTCCAAATACAGTATTTCCATCTTTTGGAACATTTTCCTAATCATGTATTTGGATTTTTCAATTACAATTTTGTGTTTTTGGATTTGCTTTCTAAGTTTTCAATATCATCCAAAGTTCTTTTAGAAAATCAAAAATACTCTTTTTGAGTTTATCTAATCTTAAATTGTAATAGACAAACTACTTATTTTAATTTTTTTTTATATAAATTATTAGTTCTTCCTCAAAAAATATTTGAAAGGATTTATCAAATGTTCGTTCAAAAGTATTATTAATGGTGCCTATCTATTTTTGTAGTATTTAGTCACAATTCTTTAAAAATATTATTTTAAAATATATTTTACAATAACATTAACCCTAAACATAAATACCTAAGATTTTTTTTAATACATATTCATAAATTTTATTGAATTTCCAAATAAATTTAAGAAAGTGGAGCCATCGTGCTTTTATGAAATTGCCTTGTAACATCTTATTCACTTGTAAAATAGTGTAAAAAGATTAGATATAATAGATGTATAAAAAAAAATTACTAGAAAGCTTTTTAATGTATTGATTTCCAAACACATCCTCATTCCTTACCATAACTTGTGACAATTGTGGTGACTTGAATCCGGGTCTGTATATATTAATATGGTAAATCCTCAAGACGGAAGGTTTCCAATGAGTGTTGCATGAACATGGAAGTAATGACATTTCCTTCGATTAGAATTCCAGGCATTTCAATTCCAGGGTTTTGTTAGTATGTTCTAATATAAAATTACATGTCAACCTTACCTATAAAATTGGCATTTAGCTACCATACAAAATACCCAATTACAAAAATATTTTATATTTGTGAACAATTTTTTTTCTTTTTTTTCGGATGCATCAAAGATCGCTGCTCCCGATTGGAGCTTGTTATATGTACTTGGATTCTTAAATTATCACATTATCGATAATATAAAATACTAATAATTACTTAACACGCAATAATCATTAATGATATATTATATTAGTTTTAAAAAAAATATATTGTATTATGTTAAATTTTTATTTAAATTTTTTAAAAATTTAAAATACGTAATATTATACGGTGTTGCAACTTTGAAATCTTGAATTACTGCTTGATTTAACAAACAAAGGAAAGAATTCCACGGCAGAGAATTCAACTCCTTGTTAATATGGCAATAAATCAAAATAATTATGCGGCAAGTTTCAATTTTGCCATTAAATCCTGCTTATCCCTAATGTTTTGACCCAACCCAATTACAAGGGCACTTTCCCTAACGGTAAATCTAACTCGTTGATTGGAATCACTCGCGGGGCGAAACAGATGGCTACGATCATCCTTCACTGACCCCAAACCACGTGTGTCCCTACAGATTTGAATTCAAATTATTAACTATTCTAATAAAAGTAACGTTACGATTCCGTGGACCCAGGTTCGGACCCGAAGCTGAAGCCGAACCAAATGACTAAGAAGAAACAAAACAAAAGAACTATCTCTACAACGGAGTACACAGTACAAGAATTATCAATCGCGCTCTGCGTCTCATTTGAACTGAAAAACAAACGGTACACTATCTGCTCTTTGTTTCTAGCTTTCTGGGTCCGTTAGGGGTCTTTCGGGTTTATTCATTGAGTTGAAGAAAGGCACACCCAGAAAGAGAAGCAGTATGTTCTTGAATCTTTACTCTCTTCCATTTTCTTTCTATCCATGTATCGTACTACATGCAGATATAAATGCATTTTCACGCTTCGGAAATGGCTTGTTGGGTCTGTTTTTGTTGAGTGAATGGGATTGTTTTCTTGCAGATGTTTAGTGATACAGAAAAGAGAAACAAGTTTAATGGGTTTGTTTTTTTTAATCTTATTTTTTGTTGAGTATAAGTTGATTAATATTTTGTAAAGGATAAGAAGATTGAGTTCTGATGGAGGATAGTGCACGAAGTGGCTTACATGACTTCAATTTGGCTTCAAGAAAAGCTGAAGAAGCAGGTTGGCCTATCTCCTTTGTTCAAATATATATGTACAGTTTAAGAACGCGTTTGTGTTGAAGTTATTCTTTATTTGTTGGAAAATGAAGAAAAAAACTATAGAGTTCTGAATTTATTGTTTAGCTTTGTTTTCTTGGGTTCCAATAGTGAATAAAAAGGTTAATTTTCCGGTTTCTTTCTTGAAAATATTTTCTCAGAAACAAAGTAGAATATATTTATCAAATTTGTGGCTTATTTTCCAGCTTGGAGGCGATTTGAAGCAGCTGGGTGGCTTGAAAACTTAGTTGGTCCTCTTGGTATATCAAGCCAACCTTCAGAAAGTGAGTTTATTTCTTGCTTGAGAAATGGCCTCATTCTCTGCAATGCCCTCAACAAGATCAACCCTGGGGCCGTGCCCAAGGTATGACATTCACTATTTTGTTGTGTTGTTTGCCTTCCTTTTGCTTGTTGAGAAACTTGAGGAAAGGGGGAGGATAAAAAAAAGGCAGAGAATGAGTTTTATTTTATTTTATGGTTTTTTTGGACAATCTCTTAGCCATGTAAGTTATTTTGTGTCTTGTACTGTTATTCTTGCATTACATTTATTGAAAACTGTGAAAATTTTGATTACCATGTTATTTGTTGATTTAAATATTCAAGAGTCCAATACTTATCCTTAGAAGGTGAATCTGATTACTTCTATTTGGCTAAAACTAATTAAGCTTTAAGTCATTATGTATGTTGTTTCAAGCAAATGAATGTTTGCCTCCAAATATCCAAAGTTTTCCATTTTCTTTCCAATTTTAAATTGAAAAACAGATACTTGGTTTTTGATGCTATGAGTATAGTAATTGATATGCTTTTCAAAAATATTACTAGGTTGTTAAGAATAGTTCATTTATACAATCATTCAGCCGGGAATCTCAGCCACCACCTGCCTATCAGTACTTCGAGAATGTAAGGAATTTTCTAGTGGCTGTTGAAGAAATGAAGCTGCCAGCTTTTGAAGCTTCTGATCTTGAAAGGGTAACTTAAACTACTCTGCTTATTTTTATCAGATGTACATGTGTATTTGTAGATGAATATATACTTTTGTTGCATGTAAATATTGGTCCTCTTTGCTTTGTGCTTTTTGAAGGATACCTTGGAGGCTGGGTCAGCAGCCAAGATTGTTGACTGCGTGTTAGCCCTGAAATTATACCACGAATCAAAGCAGATGAACTGTGGAAATGGTTTTTATAAGCATGCAAGATCTCCAATGGTTATGCATTCCGCAGGTAGACCTTCACGAGCCTCAGTAGTAACCAATGCAGACTCTTGCAGGCGGTTGGACATGTCTGCTGTATGTGAGAAACACCTACCTGTGAATGGTGAAAATCAGAAGCTTGAAGGTAGTTGGTCTCTTCAACATGTTTTTTTCTCATGTATCCTCATCTTATATATATTTATACAAGTATATTAAAATTCATAAGCACTCCTCAAGAAACCATCGAAGCCTGAAATCAGGATTGTGTGAGGTGAAAGGATTGTTGTTGTCACTTTTGTTTTAATAAATGATAGCAAATATTGCTTGCTGCTGTATGACCCTAATAAGCCATAGTCACTTGGAAACAATGCTATATCCATTTTTTCTCAGTTCAAAGATAGAAAACAAATTTATTAATTTATTTTATTCATGGTTTAGAAGCAGTAACTTGCTCTAACATGATAACACTTATAGATTTCCAAGATGCTATTTTGTTTCTCTTTGGATTTTACTGTTAGCATACTTCATAATTCATACAATGCATTCTATTTGGTGGATCAGCTCATCAATGTACTTAATTAATGAATACAAGAGTTGGGCAAAGGAAGACTACAGACAAACCTTCTAGTTTCTTTCATAAGAAATTCTGAGAGTGAAGCTTTATTCATGTATAGTTGTCGTGGAAATTATTGAGACTGAAATAATGCTTGTGTAAATTTTAAAGATTTGTGTTGTTTCTTCATGATAATTAATGGTTGTCATATATTACTTGTAGGCTTATTGCCTACCTAAAATGCCACGGTCACATTTTGTGATTATGGTCTACCTATTATTTCATCTTTGTTGAACGGTAGAAGAAGCTTATTTTATTTATGTTTTAGCAGCACTAGCATCTGTGTCAAAGAGCTGTTGGTTGTAATAGCATCTACCTTGATAGATGATTATAAATGCAACATATTTTCTCTTGTTGTTTAGCTTTAAGCAGGTTTTATGTGACGCATTGTGTCTTGTAGAATCAATCGTCAAGGTACTTGCTGGTTATATGGTTGGTGCCAAGGAAAACTTTGATGAGAACCTTTTAGTCTCCTTTCGTAACAGAAGTCTGGTAAATTTCGAATTTTCACTTGTAATATTTACTTTTCGTCTAGGGTAGAATTTCCATTTCTTAATGATTTCCCTTTTTTCTCTACTGCAATACAGAATTCTTTTAAGCTATTGAGCAAGATCCTCTCTAGTTTCTCAGAACAACTTCAAGATGAGTTCCCTGAGGTGAGTCTAGTTTCAGTCATCAATAGCTCCATAAATTTTCTATCTGCATTTTTTCAAATTAGACATACTGATGAGTATTAATTTGATTGGAGGATAGATGCTGCAGAAGTAGTATCTAAAAAAGATGAGCCAAATAAAAATTAACAGCTCATTTTTTTAGTATCTTCTCTTCTTTCTTTTATTTCATATTGTCGATGAAATTGTTGAGAGGAAATGTAGTAGAAAGTTTCAAGTGTCATCATTGACCAAGGGTTTTTTTTTCTTTTCATTGACCTTAAACAACTGAATATGATGCCCCCTAGTTTCATTGTGTATGTTTCTAAATCAGCAGGGCAGTGCTGGTCTTAAGACAGCCTGATTACTTTATCATTCCAACAATGAATATAGTCAATAGCAGATCACATGATATTCTTATGTATCTTTCTTAATTTGGTGGACCTAGGTCTAATTTGGAACTTTGGACACAATTGGATTATAATTTGGAATAAGATGGGACAGGAATTAGAATGGATAGTGGATTAGATAGTCCTGTCCTTTAAACTGCATTGTGTTTAAACATCATCAACGATAAATTAATCTGTATTCATGGAACTAACTTTCATATTGTCCAGTCCAATTCAGAGTTCAAATGTGCAAGATTTGAGTACGATAACATGAAGATTCTATCCGAAGCCCTAAGAGTTCTTGCTTTATTTATTATTTTACAACTATTATTGTACTAAACCATTTAATATATAGCTATAAGGATCTAATTTTGAAAGAGAATATTAACATTTTACCAAAAGACACATGTTGAGACTTTTGTGTCAAGGTGGTACATGTTGAGAGAGACTTTTGTATTGAAGAATGCGAGATTTTTGTATTGAAAGTATGAAAAATGACAAATTTGGCTACATTTAATGCATCAAAAATACAATAGGCATCTTTTTACAGGCTGAGACTTTGGCTGCCAAAACGTTAAATAACCCTTGAGCAATAGATTAACTGACCAAAAGTTTCCCTCAAGTCTTCTCAGGACATTTTCTTTTTTATTTTTATTTTTATGAATGCCTATGTCTTTATGTAATATTACTTTGGCAGCTGAAATCAATGTTTGAAGAATATCTGAAAGAAGATGGCTTGCAAACTCATCTAAATTCCTCTCCTCCAGAGGAGTTATCAGTACTTGGAAATTCTCAGGTAATGTTATAAAATCTGAAATGAATGTGGCTTTATAAGCATGTACCTCTAAAGAAATATGTTAGGTAAAGGCAAATATTTGCTTTATTTGCTTTGATTATACTGGTGCGGCCTTTCTTATTGGTATGTAATTATAGTAACTGCTTTTGCATAATATTTACTGATACTTAGTACTTTACCAGAAACACGTGGTTAGAAATCACTGTTAAGGCTACTATTTTTCTTCTTAACAGTATTAATCACACCAAAATTCTTTTACTATTAAAAATAAAAAAAGGATGTTTTGCTGCATTAACCAAGTGATGCTTGACTTATCTATCTGTCCATTTGTCTGTGCATCTCTTTTCTTGAAGGCATAACATGAATTCTTTTCCAGTGTTGCAGAGGTTGCTCAAGAAAAGGTAACCAAAACCACCGAAAGCTATTGCAAATGCAAGAAAAAGAACTTCTCGTAAGTAGTTTTAGCATGAACTTTGTTTATGGCTTGAGCTGTTGCAATCTAGCACAATCTTAATGAAATTCTACTTTCATAGAAAACTTTATAACGAAGATAATAAACTCGGCATATATTCTTGTTATCTCTCCATCTTGACTCCTTTACATATCTTGATAGTTCAGCATAAAATTAAGTTCACTGGTTTGCACTTATAACCGACTTTTTCAAGAAATTTGATTCAGTTGCAAGAGAATTACTGTGATGTCATGGTCTCCTTACTAGTTGATTTTTTTTTCCTTTGGTTTTATCCAGAATGCTGCTCTATTAGAATTAGAATAAGAATATGCCATGCAGCCTTTTTCTATCTTGTGGCCAAACATCTATGCTCAAAGCTAGCTGTTTGACCTAATAAAAGGCACCTTTATCTTCTCTAACCAAAATTTTTTTTTACTTTATTACTTTGACCTAATGTAATGCTAGGCACATTTGACATACAACTAGTAAATAAAATATTTCAAAAGGATAATGTCAATGAGACAGGAAAAAGTTAAATATCAAATGTTTCCTCAATTTTCTAGGTAATAAGGAACTTCTTCTATATTGTTGTCATTGTGTTGTTAATTCTTTTAGGTTCTCAAGGACTTGTTTTCAAGAACAAAGAGAGAGTTCAAAGACTTAGAGTCCCAGCTGCAGAGCGATTTGAAAGAGCTAGGTATGTTCCATTATAAAGGAGCTTAATGTCTCAAAACTTACAACTGTCTTAATAAATTAATACCTGTTGCTAACAGTAAACTATTTCTCTATTTCCTTCAACATCACATTCTAATCATTAATATTCGCCATGTGTATATACAAAAATATTGACTGGATTCCTTTAGTATTTTAGTCTTGATAATGCTTTATGTTTTGAGCCATTATTCTTGGTTAATGTATTTGTCCTGTGTAACTGACAATGGTATCCATTCAGATTTTTCCCATAATTCTTTGTTTATTGAAAAGATGAATGGATGTTAAGGATCCAGGCTTTTCAGTATTCCTTCATGTATTTGTATGCACATCAGTATTGTCTTCCAATTTTTGAAGTTTCTAGGAAGCTAAAAATGTTCTAATATCTTGGAATTTTGCACGGGTCTAGGTAGTCAGTTACAGGAGATGTCTACTGCTGCTCTTGGGTATCACAGGGTGGTGAATGAGAACAGGAAGCTATACAATATGGTTCAAGATTTGAAAGGTACTGAGAATTATACTTGCGTATTCTGGTATTTTTGTTATACTGAAATATTGCTTTTTAATGAAGCACTAATGTCCAATATATAAATCAAATCTGTCTGAGATATTTTTTTTCAGGGAATATTCGAGTTTACTGCAGAATAAGGCCAGTCTTCAGTGCTGAAACAAAAAATGTGATAGAATACATTGGAGAGGATGGTTCCCTAGTAATTTTTGACCCACTAAAGCCCCAGAAGGAAGGGAGAAAAGTTTTTCAGTTCAATCGTGTGTTTGGTCCAACCGCTACACAAGGTAAAATTTACTACAACTTGATATTATATAGTTTTCTTTATGAATCTGATTGATTATATTACTTCTTGTTTTCAGATGACGTATTTAAGGACACACAACCATTGATAAGATCAGTGATGGATGGTTATAATGCATGCATTTTTGCATATGGCCAAACCGGATCAGGGAAAACACATACAATGGTGAGAAATTAGTTTCAGTGGATCAAATTTTTGAAGTTTTCATATGCCCCATTATACTGTTTGTTTTGCACATTTTCCCAAGATTTTTTGGTGATTTTACACTTTGTTTTTGTTACAGAGTGGTCCTTCAGGAGGATTGACTAAGGATATGGGGATTAATTATCTGGCTTTAGAAGATCTATTTCAGATATCCAATAAAAGGAAGGACATTATTAGTTATGACATTCATGTTCAAATGGTCGAGATATATAATGAACACGTACGAGACCTTCTAGTAGCAGATTCATCAACCACCAAATATCCTTTTAAAATTTATCTTCTATGTATAGAAGTATTTTATTCTGTTTCGCACTGTATTTAAATGCAAGTGCAAATATTTAGTATCCTTAACATTGCACAAATTAGAGATACGGAGTTGTGGTAGTGAAAATGGGTTGAGTGTTCCAGATGCTACAATGCATTCAGTGAGGTCCACAACTGATGTTCTTCATCTAATGGAACTTGGTGAGGTAAATCGTGTTGTCAGTTCTACTGCAATCAATAATAGAAGCAGCCGTTCCCACAGGTCAGTTTTGAGGAGCCAAGTTATGCTAGTTAATTTTCCTATAATGTTGGAAGAAAAAGGGAAAAACATATGAAATTTAGTAAAAGTAATAAATTTATATAGGTAGGTGAAAATTTTTCTGAATATTGATGGGGTGGTTCGTGTATTTGCAGTGTATTGACAATACATGTCCACGGTAAAGATGTATCTGGAAACATTCTTCGTAGTTGTTTGCATTTGGTGGATCTTGCAGGAAGTGAAAGGGTGGACAAATCAGAAGTTACAGGCGATAGGCTTAAGGAGGCTCTGTATATTAACAAGTCTCTTTCTTGTCTAGGAGATGTGATAGCAGCCTTGGCTCAGAAGAACTCCCACATTCCATACCGCAACAGCAAACTCACTCTTCTCTTGCAAGACTCCTTAGGTAATCATATGCTTCTACATGCCATCTTATTCACGAGCGAAGACCTTTCTTTGAAAACATTTTATATGGGTGCATACTGATCAAATTCTCTTTCTGACAAAAAAATGTATTTCAGGCGGACATGCTAAAACATTAATGTTTGCACATGTGAGTCCAGAAGGGGATTCTTTTGGAGAAACAGTCAGTACTTTGAAGTTTGCTCAAAGGGTTTCAACTGTTGAACTTGGTGCCGCACGAGTGAACAAAGAGAGCAACGAGGTTATGCAACTCAAGGAACAGGTAATTGATTCACCATTTTATGTTATGATTATATTTCTCTTTTATTTTCTTCTATTATTGTTTACCTTAGCAGTCTGATTAAACAAATCTGCTCTATTAGCAATCATTAAAATATGCGTTCTATGATTGTTGAGGCCTGGTGCAGCATCTCAGGATTTAAGATTACATTGTTGACACACTAGCATTAGGTTCTTGTTATACCGTTTACTTATGGCTCCCTTTTCCTTAATATAATTTCTGTCATATTTATTTTACAGAATATTTAAGAAGATCTTCACCCTGAAAACTTTTGTTGTAAGTAGAAATTGCATGTTTTGATCCACTACTGATTGATAACCTTGCAAAAAGGCTTAGCTCCTGTAATGAAATTTATTTTTATAATCGGTGAATGTACAAAAAAGACACCATAACATGGACACTAATTTGTTTAATGAATTTAATGTTTTAAAATCTTGAAGATTGAGAGCCTTAAGAAAGCATTGGCAACTAAGGAAGCTCAGAAAGTAATAGCAATGACCGATCAAACTCCTCCACGTGCCCAAAGACTGAGCATTGAGAATTGCAGTGCAGTGAAGACTGACAAAGGTCAAGACATAAAAAGGACAAAAACCCCTTCAGGAGCTCCAACTCGTGCACGGAGATTAAGTTTGGAAGGTCCAAGATACGGTGGTACGAAGGAGAACATTCAGGTAAATGTCTCTGATGATTTAAGCAAGCCCCTGCAACTTGGGTCTGCCTCAAGACAGAAATATGGTCAGTTTAAAGATGCTGAAGCAGCTTCAAAGCCATATGCGCATGGCAGCAGCAATGATAGTTCCATCAAGGCTCCTAAAAGTCCTACTAATTTTTCCTACAAAAAGCGGACAGTGAAATCTGGCAGTAGAACAGTAATTTCATCTCTTCAGCTACCAAAGACACCTGAGCCACAAATGTTTCCCGTAAATGAGGTTCAGATTGTGATGCAAAGCGAACTTACTCTTTCAACAGAACCTCGGACCACAAATGGAAAAGGATCCCAAATAAGGAAATCTCTACGAACTATTGGAAAATTTATCAATGGCTCTGAAAAGAGGTAGGTTCACACTAGCCTCATTTCATTTTAGTAGTTTATGCCATCTTTCCACGTATCATATATTCTAGTACATTCATAATTCCAACAGCGATATCTTAAACATTTAATTGACTGACCAGTATAGCATTATCTGAAAATATTGACCGTCAGGATGTAATTGTAATGTGTGGCTATATAAATTACAGGAACCAACAGAACTTGATGGAACCACGCTCGCCCACCGGAATTCCAAGCAATATCAACGATGGAAAGTCTCCACTTTCAACTAATGCAAGGGCAACGAGGAGGCAATCACTTACTGGCGGCTCTCAAACTTCAGGATCGCGGAGATCTTCTCTTGGAGGGAAGCCAGTTGAAACGAGTAAGTACAACCTACATACAGAACAAACCAATATTTTTGTTACCCCATTTCATGTCGAGTTCAACGATTTGATCAATTTTTGCTCCTTGCAGACGCAAATGACACCAGGAATGCAAGGACGCCGCCTCCAGTCCATCCATCAGCAAAGACAACAAAGCGATGGCTGTAGATGAAAGGTACTGGAAATGGTGCTTTGACTCCAACCATTCTGACCTTGCTGACATTAGAGTTGGGACACTTCTACCCGGTAGAGTGAGCAACACTACATGAGTGTTCCTGTGCATATAGGTAGTTAAAAAGAGAAGATATATTTCATCTACCTTACTTTTGCAAATTGTTTCAAAAATTTTGCAATAAAATGTCTCTAGTTTGTGAGTTACATTGACACGTACGGCTAGCAAAATTCCCAAGGAAACCGTTTATATTCTTAATGCGGGTGATTAAGATTTAGTAAACTGCACACCCAGTCTGAAATTAGCATACACTTGGGGAAATTATCTATTATGCATCCCAACCATCCACATAACATAACTAAAACCATATCATTTATAATACATTTTTGAAGTAAATTAATTTCGATCAAGAAGACTATGAAATGGTTGTGTTCATTAAAATAATTTCAGTTGACATGTTAGTCTCTTTTGGCTTCTCAAAGTGAAGCAAAGAGATTAACAAACAAAAACATCTGTGCTTAAGAGAAAATGAAAGCTGCCATCATTTTTGTTTAGAGGCAGTATAGCCACAACCACACTGCTGACTTCCTAGATGAAATGAATCTAAACAAAGATCAACTGAAATGAACTAAAAACAGAGAGAAAATACCATATCAAATTCACACAAACAATTTCAGATTCAAGCTACGAACAACCAACCAAATTATTTAAAGAAAATAAATCGTTGAAGGCATGAGAGAGCTACAAGGATTACTAGGATCTTTCTTATTCATGTCTCAAATTCTGAAACCTTAGCCATTTTCTTTCAATTCAGGCAAAACCTGAATTGAAAGAGAACTCATAGACCTAAATCAAATGCCCCGACAGAGTTACTTAAATCTCATTCCCATTTACATGTTGCATATGTACTCCATTTACAGCTGCTCCAGCCAGCATAGTCAGCCCATCCACTAAATGGAGACCATCCCAATGTGATAAGCGCTCCCTACATTTATGTTTTTCTGTCACAATTTGATGCAAAAACAAATTCCAAGCATTATAGATATGTAAAAGAGAAACTTACAATTTCAAGATATAGCTTCCAGGCATCAGAGCACCCAGGCCAATGTCAAACTCGTGATCAATCTGGAATATGAAACAATGACTGATTAAACAGAGATTTTAAGTTTAAGTTGTAAGAGCATTATGAGGAATTCAGAGTTATTTTCATCTTTTCTTTACGGGATTCAATAGACTTGTATGAAATTAAAGCATCAGATCGCCGGCCAATTTTGCAGAAGGAGAAAGCAAATGGATAACATCCAAAACAAGCTAGGAAAACTCAAAAATGCCCCACAGAATTCTATAAATTCCAAGGAAATTAGGAGGCGGGAAAACATAATCAAAACCATCTTTATGATTAAGAAATACATTTGAAGAAAAGAAAAAGCAATTTGGTTATTTGCATTGCTGATGACAGAAATACAAGAAAAAAGGATCTGAAAAACATCAAGGCAGTCATTTGCATCTATTTCTCTACCCTTGGAAAAAGTCATTCTGGCTTTTCCTGCAAATCCATGCCTCTCAAGATGAAATGCATTACGCCATCAACATTCTCTGTTCTCCAATATCTTGTTTGAAAATGATAACTTGGTGTTTTCAAATGCAGCAGTAAATGGCTGTCTACACTTAAAACAATCTTTGATTTGCAATGCAGAGGCATTGGGACAGATTTTCAACTTTGAGAAATCATCTATCATATTCAGCACTAACCCCAGGCAGGATATTAAAGATACAATCAGAATTTTATTCAATGTTAATGCATCTTCCGTTCATGAGAGATATTTGAGTCTGCCTTCAATGGTGGGAAAGTATAGGTTGGAAGGAAACTCTTATCAAAGTTGTAGCCCAAGCAAGCTTATGCAATAAGTGCTTTTAAAATTCCAAAGAGTGCTTTGAGCTGATATTCAGAAGTATTTACAGATTATTGGTGGAATAATAATGATGCTTCAAGAGAATTTCATTGGGTCCGTTGGAGAAAACCTAGCCAGGGAAAGATGCAAGGCGAGTTTGGATTTAGAGAACATTTAATCAAGCTTTGTTAGCTAAATAATGCTAGCATATAATTCAATAGATTTTCCTCCCATGGCAAAAGTTTTAAGAGCATAAAATAAAAAGCAAAAAAATTAAAGAAAGAATATGAAAAAAAGAAAAAACCTTACAAGGCGCCATCCGAGGAAATGCATGCAACGTGAACAAAAAACCTCTGCAGCTGATTGCATACCCAAATGTAGGTAGTGTACAGGAGTTATAGAAGCTAAATTAAATCTGTTCTAACCACATAAGTCAGCCATTTGATAATTAAAAAGACAAAATACGTGAGTTGAAATTAATCTCTTACCCATCAAATATTAAAACGGTGTTACTCAGTGGATGCTGCAAAATAAATAGATAAATAAAATAAAAAATTGCCGTAAAGAAAAGAACTACTTAACCATGCTTACTCTTTAACCTAAATTTTTAACGGTCTTAATAGACTACTCCTCTTAATTCTTTAACCTGATCATGGAGGGTCTGCAAGTAATTGAATATGACTGTGCATAAGATGGAATCATCATAAGAAATTAGCCATTAAAGAAACCAATTTCATGTGTTTAAGAACCTATACTTACCAACAAGAAATTTATTACCAGAAAACAAGAACCATGAATTAAGCTGCTTACCCATTCCAGAATGTTGTTATCGACCGATATGTGCATTAGACATGTTCGGCAAGCAAAGAAAGGAGGTGCGGGAAAGAGGATAGGTTGATGCACGTAGTCTACCATTAAGAGAGTCGCAGTTTTGGGTTGAGGGAGAGGTCTTCTTGATGTTCAGAATAACAGTTTCAGGAGTGAAAAATGAAAATTAGAGGGAAAAAGAGAAACGGGAACGTTGTTAGTGAGAGAAATAGGAGGGAAATCATTCGTAATTCTGTTATGCCTCTAATGTCGTTTTCATTCCCTTAAGGAAACGACAAGTCGGTTCCAGAGACAGCAGCATAATCACACGAATAGATTAGCATTTTGATTTCCGAGAAAAGAGTTAAAATTAACTCAGCAAGAAAACTGCACACCAATTCCAACAGAGGGAACACCAACATGTTTATTACCTTGCATGAAAACCAGCCTATGAGATCATTGCATCTCACCGGACGATCCATCTTCCCGGTTAAGCCACGGAGCATACCCTTTTGATCCACCACTATACAGCAAGCAGCAGCTTCTCTTCGTCGCAGCTGCTCTTGCTTCTAAGAAACCAATTCACCGTTCAAACGATCGAGCTGCGGAGACAAGGAGAACGGCTGACCCGAACTGAAGCGACATTTTGTTTGAGAGGAGATGAAAGGAAACAGACAAGTGGCGGTGGCAGTGATTTTCGAAACGACGACGCTTTTTCGCCATCGGGAATGGAATATTCCCTGCAGGAAACGGATTCAGGTAGCTTGTCGTTGCATTCTACCGCAGATTATTCTGTTCGGGAAACCGATTCAAGTTGTTCATGGGCATTTTGCTCTGGATTATAAATAGGGTTAAACATCATGTAATGGTTTATACGAACGGGATCAATTTGATTTTTCCATTTGTGTCTCAGAATAGTAATTATTGTTCTTAATCTCGCAATAAAATATTAATGTAATCCTCATTTTCCTTTTCATCTAGCTAATATATTCTTGAAAAAAAGCTGTAGGATTCATAAGTTTTCTTACCCATGTTAAAATGTGTGTTTGGCATGATAGTAGTTTGTGAAATAAAATGCTTTATGTATGTGTATGTATGTATAATAAATTCCTGCCGGCAAGCACTGAAATATTGTAAGCGTTCTTCAGGGACTACATTGGAGCCTAAGAAAGTTCATCATCGTCATCATCATCATCAACACAGATATTAAGATCTTATCTCAACAAAATAAAGAAACATACAGAATTTGGAAGAAGAATCCAAGACAAAAGCAAACCCATTGACAGCAGGTAAATGAGAAAATCATTAACAGTAGAAAGGTATTTCATTGGGCTCAAAACATTGAGTCAATCAAAGCTTTACAAGTAATGGACTGTAACTACTTCACACATCCTGCGATTTACCAAAACAGAGCTCTTTTATTTTTCTTCTGCTGCTTAATGTACAAAACAAGCAAGATCACTGAATTTTATACAAAAATGTGACTGTGTCTGTGTGCAGTGCCGTGCACGGCCATTAAATTAGCCAATGATAAAAGGATAAAGAATAGTAACTACTAACCACATTTGGCATTCCAGATAACCACTTCAATTACTGTGACTGACGATACAAGTACCGGTTCATTCTATTGACGGAATAATCATAAGCACGAACCAGACATTTACGAAATCTTCTGAGCCGTAATCTCACATCTTGGCCATCAAGATAGATTTGCTTTGTGTATTGCCATCCCTTATTATTCACACTTTTTGGATCTCGAAGAACAGGATCATCTTTCTCATATTTTTCGTACAATGAGCTTTCGTTGGGAAGAATTGGGTAGCTGACATACTTCAAACCAAGCTTCCTTGCTGGTTCCCCATAGTAAGTCTCTGCTGCCCAGTCAGTCCCAAGGGGAACTACCTGAACAAACACAGAGCCAGGCTTCATGAAGAGAAAATGTGTCATGGCCGCACCATGAACTCCAACCATAACATCACTGGAGTTAAGTGCCCGATAAATCTTTGCCAATTCAGTAGTTCTTTCAGGCCTTACAACTTCAACTCGGAACCCGATTTTCTCTGCCATTTTCACCAGCAGATCCTCGTTAGTAATTGCTCTAGACCCATTTCTCGATAAGACCACCAATTTCGGTTTCTTCAATTCGTCTTCTCGCGCTTGCTTCTCAAGTTCTGATGAGATTTCTACTGATGGAGACAGAGAGAGTTTCTCTCTTAGTTTTTCTTGTGCTTCTTGTTCCTCGCCTTGAATCAAACCTCTAATCCGAGGCCAGTAAGCTCGATCCAGAATATTTCTAAAATCAACAATGGTCTTACTTCCCTGCATTAATGAAGTATCCACGGTGAGCTCGTCATGGATTCTTAGACCAACAGTGGCTTCTGGAAAGCAATGAGTTCTCTTGTCTCCACTAAAATCTATTGCTGGATAATCCGACAGATGTGAAAGAATATCACCATACTTCATAATCCACCAATTATGGTATTCAAGAATGACAAACACAACCTTCTTCTTCAAATGCTGAGAAGTAATATAGAGTGGCAAAATTCCATCATTAAATTCGTGATAAAGATTACCCGTATAGCCCCCAGTTGAGAAAAACACTGCTGGAACATCATGTTTAACATCACAGTGATGGCTAGTTGTCGCATTTTCTTTCTTTAAAATGAGGTCTAACTCATGAATTGTGTCCATCACACTGGTTTCCCATTTTCGGGTATATGGTTTAATTTTTTCGTGTTTGAGCTCCCCATCGACACCTTCTTTAACCATACTTGAAACATAATTGCTGAAGCCGTTGGTTTTGATAGAGCTATAGAGAAAGATTGACGAGGAAGCAGAGTTCGTTCTCACATCCCCTTTCATGACACATACATCAGAACGAATACTGCTTCTATCACAACATATAGTTCCTGAATTTGCCCAAAAATTATATATATCAGAGCTAATTTCATTGAGGAAACACATGCCAAAATATAAAAATTTCAAAAACACAATAACAACAAAAAGGACTTTCCATTTGAACAAATTATGTTATAAATATTTCCGAAAACTGAGATTCTCATCACAACTAAGCCAAACTCTCCAAAATGAAAAATTTTAACATTTCAGTATTTCTCTTTTAGAAATTTATTTTCAAGCTACCAAGGAACTTCAACAACCATGAGAGATTTTATCAAACCTTTAATATATATACACACACATAATCTATTACTTTCGAAAGAGAGAAAGTTGCACAACCAAGATAGAAAAAGAAGGAATATGAAGTACAAACCATTGGAGATTGCAGAGCACAAAGGAGCATTTACATCAGCAGCAAGCCCTTTATTTTCCGTACCAAATGAATCTGCAAAAAAATAAAAAATATCAGGAAACAAAGAAACAGAGAAAACAGAACAAAACCTCAAAAAAGGAAAACCCAAGAGAGAGAAAAGCTTACAGAGGAGAGACAAAGTAGAGGAAGAGCTAAGGAGTTGAGCCAAAACAAAGCTGCAAGAAAGAAGAGAGAGAAAGAGAAGAGAAAGAAGCTTGTGCCTAGTTTTCTTGTTGTAGGAACCATTATCGTTGGGTGCACAAACTAGAACAAGAGCACGAGACTCTCCGTCATCATCTTCTTCAAAGGACATGTTATGTTTAACAGGAAATAGATGTTGTTGTTCACCTTTCTTCAACTGATGGTAGCGCTGGTAGTACTTTACCATCTCTTTTCTTGTAAAGGTTCGATTTTTCTATCTTTGCTAACTGGTTTCTGTCAAGAACAGCTAGCTTTTTGTTTTCTAGAGGCAATTTAGAATTAAACCCAGGTAGAAAAAAGAGAACTTTGGATAGGTTATCGATGAATGGTGTGTGTATATATATTTCTTCTTTTGAGACAAACTCTGAGAAGACAGAGGTAAAGAGACGCAAGTAGGCAACTTCGTGGTCTGTTGAATGTGGAAGGAAAGGAGGAGTGTTGAGGTTTATACCGCGTGAGGGAGAGGGAAACGAAGCTAAATCACGTATGAGGAATGACCAGCTAAATCACGTTCGCAAAGACCTGTTCCAGTTGGCAGATTTGCTGTGGTTCCTTAATTCTTGAATCCTTCCCTAGTTTTGTTGGTTGGTTTGGATTGTCTCCTGTAGCTCTCGTGCGGTGTTGAATGGCACGCGTCTTCTACAACGGTGTGCTAATTATATAAAATTGTTGATAAAAATAAAATAATTATATAACCGTATTTTATAAACAAGAAATTTAAGGTATTTTTATACAGATAACACCTTGTATTATTATCATATATTTTTATATTTATTTTATTTAAAATATAAACAAATAGTTGATTATTAATAAATTTTTATGTAATTTTCTATTTATCAAAAAATAAAATAATTGTTTTATTTAATACCAAAAATAAATTATTAAATAAAATAATATTTTTAAAAATATATTTTTTCTGATAAATTTTGATGAATTTATTACTTAGAATTTATTTTCGTTGAAATAAGGTTTTTTTTTAATTTTATATGTGAAAATGAGTGTGTGAATTTATTTATTTAAAAAAATAATCAGAGAATATATATGAATACACGCGGCGCTATAGCGAGTGACAGAAAGATTGACTCTAGCGGCTGCTGGTCTTCAAATTTAAGGTTTATGACGAGATTGTAAAGGCGCTTTTACAAAAAAATAATTAATTAAATAAAGGAAATTATTAATTTTATTAAGGAATATTTTTTTAAATAAATAAATTATGTAATTAATTGTAATTTCATTCAAATTGAAGAAATTGGAATAAGGATTACGCGCAAGTTGAAAGAAAGATAAATGTGATGTAATTTTCAAAGGTGTACAATCAATTATTTTGGGATAATATGGAGTTAGTCAATAACTTGGGATTAATTTTCTACTTAATAATGATTTTTCAGATAACAATTGAAAATTATTATAGTGGGAAGTGTCAATCACTCTTGGATCGGTGTTATGGTCACTGCCCACATTTGTGCTATTCCATTTTGAATGGGATAATCACGTGACAATCACGTGATTATGAATGCGTGTGATGATGTGTGGTATGATACAAAATTTTTACTTCATATTTTTTTAACCCCTCATTTTTAAAATAATTAAAATTTTTAATTAAAAAATCAGCCTTTCTTTTTATTTTATTTTATTTTATTTTATTTATAATTAATGTCTATTAATTATAAAATAAAAATAAATATTTTTTAAATAAATTATTAATGTGCTTTCAAGTTTTGATAGAAAAGCATATTAAAAACATAAGAATCTTGAATTAAAAAATTAATTTTTTTTTAAAAAAAAACAACCATCACAGGGACAAACACCCAGCAATGGAGGGCAGATGGAAATTAAACCGTTAGACCGCATGCTGACGAAATTTATCCGTTTCTCTAAAACTGTCACACTCACGTGAGCTTTCCAGGCTAAGTGCCAAAATTCATGTGACTAGGAAGTTTCTCCTGTCAGATTAATCAATCTATTTGCTTTGTTTATGATAACATAATAACAATTTGCTATTACAATAATCTTTTTTAACATCAAGCACGCACGTGCCCTTAATCTTATCACTTCATATGTGATGAACAATCCATTGGGTTGTTCAGGCTTCAGCCGCAACTGGCAATAATATATTAAAATCCCTGTTATTACAACAATAAAATTATGTCGTATAAAGTACGATTCATTAACTTCGGTAACCCGTCAGGTCAAGATTGACCCCACCAACCAGAAATGACAGGAAAAATGTCAAATACTTGGCAGTTCAGTTTTTAACTAGCACACAATAAACTCGTGCTAACCCTATAATAATGATAACAATTCGATTACCCAAACAAAATGACTATGGTTTTGTAAGTATCAATTCCTGATAACAGATATCTACATAATCCTAACCCCAACATGCACGCTTAATCTCAACCGTTCGTTTATCAAATTAAAGCGAAGTTCCGATCCATTTCATGAAGTTCTTACGGCACTTCGGAAATTCGTCTATAAGCACGTTTTATCTCTTGCTAGTCTGTCGATTCTCCTCCTCCTTCTTTCTCTCTTTATTTCATCCCAAATCAAAGGAACATTTCATCTCTGAACCGAAACAGGGGGAAAAAGAAAAAAATTGATTGAATTAAAGAACTGTAACAGGAAGAAGAAAGGAAAAGGGCAATTTAATTTTATAAAACGCAAATGACTGACGTGTTTTGCTCGGACTGCAAGAAGCAAACGGAGGTGGTGTTCGACCACTCCGAGGGGGACACGGTGTGTTCGGAGTGCGGGTTGGTGCTGGAGTCGCACTCGATAGATGAGACCTCCGAGTGGCGTACCTTTGCCAATGAATCGGGCGATAACGACCCGGTTCGTGTTGGCTGTCCCACCAACCCGCTATTGGCTGACGGTGGGTTGTCCACGGTCATCGCCAAGCCAAATGGAGCCTCCGGCGAGTTCTTGTCGTCGTCGCTTGGTCGGTGGCAGAATCGCGGGTCCAATCCCGATCGGGGTTTGATTTTGGCCTTTAAGACAATAGCTACTATGTCTGATAGGTTTGCATATATTTGATTGTTTGATCGAAGAAATGATTTAATTGGAGATGGATCGAATTGTTAATATGGATCTTGTTGATCAGTCATTTGCTAATTTTGATGATTTTAGTATTTGATTTTGTTTTTTAAGTACAAAGTTTGGATCTTTATTTGTAGCCATTGTGTTAACGAAATTCTTAGCAAATTAATTTATGAAATTTATTCAGGCGATAAATTGGGGAAAGAGATTATTTTATTTCATCCAGTCTTATTCAAACTTAGAAAGGTAATGCAAAGAACAATGAAGAGACAGTTTGGAGGGTTTGGCAAACATCATGGATGTTTTCGATTCACAAGACAGATCCGAACCAAACCAGATTGCTAAATTTTGAGTGAATTTGGATATATATATATACTGCTCTAGTTAATTATAACTCATAAACATTTATTAAACCTCGTATTCAGTCTTATTTTTGTTTAATTTTTATGCACATCGGAGCGAGCCTCTGTAATGAATCCAACTCTCTATTTTATTTTCAAAGAGGTCATTGGGAGTGGCCATTGGCAAGGCTAAAGCCTATGCTTTTCCAAGAAATTTAATCTGTTCTTTTTCGTGTTTGTTAATTCAAGATTCCTATAATTACAATAGGCATGGTCCTTTTGTGGTTGTTTAACTGATTCATGCATGAATTGTTCTTCTTTTTGCTGATATTGCGGAATTTGTTTTTCAGGTTGGGGCTTGTTGCAACCATCAAGGTATGCTGCTAATTCTCATGATAATTATGTAATATGTTTTTTTCACTCTCTTCGGGCAAGCATGTAGGATTAACACATTGTATAATATGGTCTTAGGATCTAACTTACTATCATCATCAATGTCTTGTACTGCATATGTGAACTCAATGCACTAAGAGAGGTAATATATGTTATGTCGCATGGAATGGATGACATTCAATTATTGACTTGACAGTCAAATATCAGATAGTTTTCTTTTTCAGAAGAAAATTAGTACCTCTGCTATACTTGAATCCATCTGTGTCTGCTGTAACTAAGAATCTAAGAGTGTGTTTGCTTTTGTTATTCTATGGGAGAAAAGAAAAAAATATTTCGCAATATTTGTAGGAAGCTTGACTAGGTGTACACATGAAATATGCAATATTTCGCAAGCTTATTTCTACTTGCAGGACTAGTTGCCTGGATACTATTCAATAGGGGCTTAGTGCTACACCTCATAGACGAGAGAAAAAAATATATCTGTGGGTGTTCGGCCCTTTGCATCTCAAATGCAAAATCAAGTTGGTTTATTTATGTAACCTGATGTGGATTTTCAACGTTTTACCTTTCAGAGATCTAGGAAAGGCTGTTTTGTATTTCAGTGATTTGGCATGGGATGTAGGAAATAAACAAATCACTGGACTTCTGTGACATTGGAGATATGCAGAGAGATAACATGAATACTGTAAATAGAATGCCCTAGCCTTGTAAAAGATTTGGAGGTCAGCTGATAATTGTTAGCGCTTTTGAATTTTATTAATTTTCTTTTTGAAGCAGACAAGGTGGGAGAGAGGGGTAAAAATTGTCTACAACATCATATGACAATTACCAGATGAAAGAAAAATATCTGGAGTATTTATATGGGGTTCATTTTTTTCCTCTGAAAGCAATAATAGAGCAAGCAAATTTACTGTTCTTACAAGTTAAAGTTGTTTGATCAATTCCTCTCTTCCATTACTTAGCTTTAATGTGCATGATGTTCAAAAAATTTGCTCTTCTCTGATGCTTGTTTCCGATTGTATTGAAGGATCGGGCTAATGAAATATATAAGAAGGTGGAAGATCAAAAGTCTAGTAGAGGAAGAAATCAAGATGCATTACTGGCTGCTTGCCTGTACATTGCTTGTAGACAAGAAGATAAGCCACGCACTGTTAAGGGTACAGCTTAAGATCTCTTAGCATCTGGATGCTTAATCATTTATCTTTCCCTTTGTGTATGAGCTTCATTGAACCTGTGGATTTGAACTAGAAATATGCTCTGTCGCCAATGGAGCTACAAAGAAGGAAATTGGTCGAGCTAAAGAATACATAGTGAAACAGCTGGGGTTGGAGACGGGTCAGTCAGTGGAGATGGGAACAATACATGCTGGGGACTTTATGGTGGGAGTTTTTTTGTCCCTTTTCCTCTTTAAAAAATATTGTTTTTGGAGTAGAGTATTGTTGTTCATTTATAAGCAACACTTCATACTAGTGCTTTGATATTGGTTGTTTCTCACTGTTTATTTGGCCACTAATATTAAGTTGTTGTTAAATGTTTAGAGGCGTTTTTGTTCCAATCTGGGTATGAATAATCAAGCTGTAAAAGCTGCCCAAGAAGCTGTTCAGAAGTCAGAGGAGTTTGATATAAGGTATTTATAATTTTGCTTGCATCATAATGGTACATGCAAAAATTAAATCTCTAACACTGCCTGTAACATTCAAGTTTAAAATGTTATTTGGACTTAGATGGTTTCCTTTTGCTTTTGGTTTATATACCTGTATTAAATTGCTGGATTTGCTTTTGGTTTATGGACCAGGATTTAAGTTGCTGGAATTAACTGGAATTTTTTCTAGCGCATCCCATTAAGAAGTGCAGTTAGATAAAATATCCTGATAAGATTAGTAAAAGTTTGACACCTTTTATTGTGATGGTTCTTGCTTTTTAAAAATAGCCAGGGTGGGCTAGTCTTTAGTGGTCAGGTACGTTACAAGGGTTTTTGATGGGATGCAATTTTCTTGATTTAAGAAAAGAAACTCTAGCCTGATTTGATTTTATGAAAAGTAACATAATTGCAAAACATTGTAGCCCTGTTGTTGTAGTGTTCTCTCGATTTTGTGGTTGAGCATGTTCATGTTATCTAAAATATGCTCTCTCTTTGTCCTCATTGTTATTTCACCTATTGCCATTTACCCGTGTTTGGGCAAGTTTACTGTATTTAAGAGGACCTATCTTTAGATTTCACACGTGGAGAGAGAATGTATCTTGATTTGCAAACAAGTATATACTCTGGGAAGGCTTGAGTAATGTGTTTGCAAGTGCATTAGATGAATTAGAGGTGCTGTTGCTTCAAAGCTATAGTTGCTGTAGGATGAAATCATTGGATGCCACGCATAAGTGGAAAAATGGGTGGTCTGCACTAAAAGTTAGTGTTTGCTGAATGCTTTATCTGACACAGTACTTCCTAGGTCTTATTAATAATGTCATGGGACAGTTGCAACATCTCTCATGTAAGCAGCCAAATTATTTAGTTAAAGAACTTTTGCAACTTATTAGATTATGCTCTCTCTTTCCATAGCTAATTTGCTCTGTAACATCTTTAAGTTGGTTGATAATTCTTGCAGGAGGAGCCCTATATCAATTGCCGCAGCTGTTATTTATATTATTACTCAGCTTTCAGATGACAAGAAGCCTCTCAAAGGTTTGATGCATCCTTCTTAGCTGTTAAAAGTGAAAACAGACTGTTCCTAATCAAATATCTAAGTATATTGATATTGTTGGGTCAGGCTGGAATTTCAGAACCACCTGATTTGGTACACTTTATTTTGCCAATGTATGGGACTGGTATTATTCCTGGAAAAGCATGAGAAGAGTAGCATTGAATTGAGACTTGCTCTCAATGTCATAGGAAGTCTCACCTTTCTGTCAGTAGTCCTATGTTCAGATTATGAATACTGGAAAATATCAATTGTTGGTTCGTAATTCCAGTAAATAGGACATGGAGTACAACTATTAGTAGTTGGTGATGATGGTGTTTTGGTTTGTTCTTCCTTGTGTATTCTGTAATGCAGATATTTCAGTTGCTACCGGCGTTGCAGAAGGTACAATCAGAAATTCGTATAAGGATCTTTATCCCCACGTGTCAAGGATAATACCAAATTGGTATGCCAAGGAGGAGGATCTTAAAAACCTATGCAGCCCGTAAAATGCAAAACTGGTATGCTAAGGAGGAGGATCTATCTTAAAAAATGCGGGATGTAGAATAAAGTATTGTTGTTGAGCTGTTCCACTTTGATGCATTCAGAACTGTTACAACTTGCAATTTTATAAGGATTTTGTATTTGTTTTGTATTACAGTCCCTTTGTGCAGTAGTTGGCTGCACCCTTCAATTTATGTAGTTAATTTATTCAGCGATCATTGGGTAGTGTTCGTTCTTTACCTACAAAAAGATTTGCATTGTGGTATTTAAATTGTAAGATTAATTTTAAGTCTCTGTTTTACATATCGTCTTAAATATTTGTTGCAGTCTGTATTTAGGTGTCCGTTTGTTGACATGCCTGGTTCTTGCAAGTACTGGTGGTTGTTAGTGAGAATCAGAAAATGAATGATATGGCAAGCCCAAACCCTGGTAAGAAAATTGAAAATTGAAGCAGAGATTTGATTTGTACTTCTAAGATAACTTTAAAGCATGTCATTTAAATTTTTTTTAAAAAAAATGTAATTTCAAAATTGCAACAATTGAATTTAGAAACATTATTACAACCATTTTTTTGAAAGATTTTTTTGAATTTTTGATTTTTAAAAATTTAATAATACATAAATACAAAAGATTTTTTTAACTTTTAAGAATTTAATAAAGATAAAAGATAATGAAAATTTTAGATTTTATTTTAATTAAAATTTTAAATAATTTCTTGATTATGCTGTCTTGATAGATCACAAAATTGACTTTCCACCTTGAAATAGTCAAGTTTTCCCACTATATTCCTCTTATTGAAAATATATTAGACTGTCGAGATAATCTTGATTACCACGATATTGGTATTATCCTTGATTATCATGATCTCCTTGGTCGTTATTCTTAAAGCTTTTGTCTGTAGTTTTTCTTGTCAAATTGTCCCAAACCTTCACGAGTTTGTGATGGAGGCGTGCCAACACACAAGTTGAAATCTTCTTGAATTCAAAGCTAAGATCATTTAAGCAGTGAAGAATAATATCTTCCTCGTCAAGTGGGGAACCAGCAAGTGCCAAGTGTTTTCTCTTCAGGATACTTTGAAATGTACATTGCGTATAAACTTATGGACAGACTTATCAGTAATTACCTTCTAGACAAAAGCTACTCAAAACTTATAAAGAATTGCACAACATATGAATTAGTTTATCTCTACTGAAGCTCATTTAACTGAATCATTTTGAATTATGTTCGAATCACGTTGCATTTTATCTCTAATACGCTCCCTCAACCGAAGGTTGTCCCGCAAAATTTGAAAACAAACGGAGGATGTCAATAAATCTGCAAGTTGATTGTTAGAGAAAAGGAAGGAGACCTGAGGCTTTTTTGGCTCAAATATTGATCCCGAACATTAGTGAAAATCAATTTCAATATGTTTAGTGCGGACACGAAAAACTGGATTAGGGGACAGGTAAGTAACGCCAATATTATGGTACCGCAATTTCGGACATGTCGGCAAAGGGAGCTACAAATCATGTAAAATGGATTAGAGCCGATGAAACTCAACTGCTGTGTTATTGTGTGCAGCTCCTACTGATTTAATTGGGGCCCTGAAAAATGCAATGCGTCTATCATCTCTGTCGCCAGCCCAGTTAGCATCGCTAAACCCTTGAAGAGAATGATCTAATGAGGTGCATGGATAGAGATCATAATCCACTGTTAACTTGAGGTAACAGAAGATTTGTTTAATAGCCTACCAATGAGTGTTCCTGGGTGCATGCATGAATTTATTGACGCAGGGAACCGTAAAAGCAATATCCGGGCGAGTAAAGCCCGAGTAATGCAAGGCACCAACTGTGTATCTATAAAGGTAAGGGTCAGAAAATTCGTAACTATCAAATTTAGATAAATGACAAGTAGTACTCATAGGAGTAGAACAGGGTTTTGCTTCATGCGTGTTAACTCGTTGTAACAGATCAGTAATATATTTGCATTGCGTCTGAAAAAAAAAGATCAGGACCATCAAACGAAGCCTCCACACCAAGAAAGTATGAGAGATTTCTTAAATCTATCACAGGAAAAGTAGTACCACGTTGCCGAATAAAATTTTCAATGGCAATGAGGCTCGGTGATGATGATATCATCAACATTAATAAGAACGAAAATAGAAAAATATGTTTGATGAAACGTGAATAACAAAGTATCTGCCTTCGAACTAACAAATTCCATATGAAGTAGTTTCTTGGTCATTCTAGAGAACATATAAGCTCTTCTTTAAGTGGCCACATGATGAGGGAAGTTTAGATGAGCAAACCCTTGGGTTGTTGTATGTAAACTTCTTCCTAAAAAAGCCATATAAGAAAGCATTTTGATGTCAATTTTCCGAATATATCATTGCGGTGTAACAACCAAGGATAATAACAACCAGATAGGGCCAAGTTTAACCACGGGACTGAAAGTCTCTGTAAAATTAACATCATATTGTTAATGATAGCCTTTCCCCACCGATCGCGCTTTGAAGCACTTAACATTTCCATAGGCATGTCTCTTGATGTAGAAGACCCACTTGTTACCAATAAGATTATTATTTGGCTTGGGTGGAACAAGATCCAAGAACCATTTTTGACAAAGGCATTAAACTCAATATCGATGGCAGTACGCCATTGGTGGTTTTTAAACGCCATATAAGAAAGCATTTTGATGTCAATATTTTTCCTTGTAGCCAATCAAGACACTTGTAGCCTTGGTGTGATAGACTACAACTAAGAAAAATAGAAGTTTTGAACGAAAATCGATTTTATGTTTGTTGTAAGCATGCAAGTTTGGCCAACAAACACATCCAAAAACACGCATGAACAGACAGTTAGAAGCCATTTGAAAAGGTGATTTGTTATGTAGGGCTTTGGAAGGGATTAGATTTATAATATACGTTAAGCATCTTCCCAGTATGGTTTTGGCAAATTTGAGTGTGCAAAAAATGCTAATCATATTTCAACAATTTGGCGATGCGGACGCTCAATAGAGCCCATTTGTTCATGTGTGTAAGGGTAAGCTAAACGATGATGAATGCCACAGGTGTTAAAATATTCCACCGCCAAAACTCACCATGCCACTCTTGTTCGTTGGACGGCTGCTGAGTTTTGTTGCAGGCAAGGTTGGCTTGAGGATTTTGTCGAGGTAGTGGAGTCTGGAAATTTGGATCAAAGAACTTCCAACACCGGGCAGCAGTGTGACCCGGCGTTTCACACAGTTGACGCGCCGCTGGGTCGAGAGTTGAGAGTGAACATGCAGAGGTAGAGCGAAGAGCCGTCTAGACTTCAGCAGAGGCGGTGCAATGAGCAACTTAGGCCAATACTTCATTCGAAAGAGAAGAATTGATGCATCTCAGGATAAGATTATCCTAGGCATCCCAATCATCATAGGACGGATTAGGGATGGTAAAGCCATCAGAGGCAGTAATGGTTTTCGCAGGTTGGCAGATGGTGCCATCGACATAGCCGAAGACCTTCTGACCTTTGAGGTACGGTAACATAGTGGCTTTCCACGTTGGGTGATTGAGACGTGTAGGCAATATAGGAAGATGGATTGAAGGTGGGGAGGGTGGAGTCAGAAGCACTAGATGTTGAGGAAGTATCACAGGTAGACGAGAGTCCTATTTTGGCTTCGATACCATAACCGTGTTTTCTCTCTGAAGTGTACATTGCGTATAAACTTATAGACAGACTATGTGCACTTAAAAGATCAAAAGAAATTCGAAAACAAATTTTGTACTCTGGTGAGACAAAGAAAGCTTTTCTTTCAAGAAGATAACTCGAGATTGTGAATTATTATCACGAAGAAGATGGTCGAGCTTTTCCCAAGCGTCAGTAGTAGCGGATAAGGATGCAATATAGGGCATGACAGGTTCGGATAAAGATTCAGATATAGCATGAAGGAGAAGTTAAATCTTTTCGGATCCAATGAAGGTACTTTAAATTTGTGATAGAGGTTTCATTTTGGGTACTCTGAGATGGTGGGGTAGGTGAAATGCCATCCATCTATCTCATCAAATTGTAACCAGGGATAAAGAATTGCATTGAGTGCGTCATGATAGATGGCTTGTGGAGGTTATTTTTAATTTATAGATCTTATTTATTAAAATGAATATGTCTTGAATAAAAATTCAGTTATAAAATTGAATCTTTGGCCATCTATAAAGCTATATATATATGTATGTATGAAAAGAGGGTGAATCCTTGTCTTGTCCGCCACTTAAGCTTTCCTCCAAAGGTCAACCTACTGGAAATAGAACTTCATCCTCCAATATCACCAGAAGTTAAAACCGGATACGTGATACCGATGCTTCGTGTAACATCACTGCTAATCTCCAAAACTTGTCCCTTCACTCTTATCATGATGGACCAAACGATGCTCTTCTCGGTGATAGTTCTACCTTTGCCTACTACTTGTACTGGGACAAGTCAACTCTCGTCACCCTTCCACTCTTCTCTCTTTAAACAATGCTCTTCATGTTCCTTCCATGTAGCATAACTCGATTTCTGTTTCCCAATTCTACAAAACAAAAAATGTTTCTATTTAATTCTCGCCTAAATGTTTTTAAGGATTTAAGGGAACAGGGCCATGTGCGTGTTGATGGGCCCTGCTGTCGTAGCCATTAGTTTATTATGCATTAAGGACGAGAAGCGAAGTACATTTACCCACATATAATTTGACCGGGGAATGTTGGCTGTTGAGTGAATGTGGTTGGAATTTTTTGATGTGTGCGCGAGAAAGATGAGGTTTGCAGCACCAGCTTGTTATGTTGGAATAGCAAGGTCAACTATGGCATAGTTTAGCTAAGTGGAGTCTTTGCTCGATTATGCTTATCGTCACACCCAATAGAGAAAGATATGAAAATTTCTTGTACCTAGGGTTAATATGAGATTATACGTATTGGTATAATTATGGAAATAATAAGAAGGGTAATGGTAAAACCAATGAAGATTGAAGATTGAGAGAACATTCAAAAAGATGAGACGTATGGTTTAATAGAAGAAGGGGTTTTCCTAAAAAGGCGCAAATGTTTTACTAATTGGTGGAAGAGGCCGAAAAACCTTTGTATCCGAATTGTGAGAAGTACTCTCATCTATCCTTTCGGGTCAAGTTGATGCACAGTAAATACATCAATGGTTGGAGCAACAAATCTTTCAAAGTATTTTGGAGTTTTAGAAGAATGTCTTTCCAATGTGTGATAGAATGTCAACTTTCAACTATAATGCAAAAACAATCATAAAAGATCAGGATCTTCATTATGAAAAAAATATTAACACATGTAAAAACGATTCTGTCATATACTACAAGGAACCTGCACAAGCATCTCACTGTCTAATTTTTGGACTTTCTGGATAGAAGACCAAAGGAAAAGGTGCAAGGGAACTACCAAAAATATTCCTTGGAAGATATTGCGATATTTTCCCATCATCCGAAAACTTTTTGTGTCGTCCAAAATCAACTTAGACATGAGATGACACGTTCAAAGTGAGATTTGAGCATACCGATGGGGTTAACTTATTTGGGAATATGAATACTGGGCATATACTTGACTTGTTCTTTTGTTTTCATACAATCTTCCGCTTTGAGATTCTCAGAAATATTTTCAATCATCGCTTACATTTTGAATTTAATGTCGAGGGCATGACGTCTCGAAAGTAATCACTATTTTTGAAGCCTGGTTGAAAACGTTCATTATCGAGAAGCATTTTTACCAACGGCCGCTACGGTCATTGTCCTTTAGAAACTCGAATTGCCGGGGTATATTGAGTTTCGTCCAAGAATATTAACGCTCGGTAGTAGGCATTTTTGTTTTAGTGCTACTTCGAGCGTCCCACTTTACTTCAAAATCACAATTAGCTGATGCTCTCACAAAATCATCATCATCATCATCCTCTCGGTTATTCATTTTATGATCGAGATTGTGCTCTTGAATCTTGATGATGCCCAGTTGGTAGGACAGTGATTTTGCTCATACAGTTTTAATAAATAATTGAAGTAACAATAATTTCACTTACATAGCTTAATTAATTAAGATATTCATAGAATGGATGAATCCATGTCTCATGATGGTGAAAGTGATAGTGACGAACGTTTGGTAAGGAGACAAATTGAGTGGGTGATCACGTGAAATCCAGAGAAATTAGCGACCTATGTTAAGTGTTAACCCCACATTCATTCCACAATGCCGCTAATCCTAAAGCTAATTAGCGCCTGCCTTGTATTTATCAACTTTAATTTGTTTTTATACATCATCAATCCACGTCCGTCCCTTTATCCTTTTGGGTGAAGTTCATGCATCAATCATTTCAATTGTCTTATTTGTTAGCTCTTTGCCCAGCAGCACTAGTAATTTTTTTATAATGATATCGTATTAAACACAAATAATTTAAATTTAATTACTTAATAATTATATTAAAAATTAAAAATTTTAAATCAACTCAATTAATAAACGATTAAACAAATTGTAATTGTACGACTAATTTAATGTATTATATACATATTATATAATATATTTATGATATTATATACATAAATACTAATTTATTTTATCTTATTTTAAATATAATTAAATATTATTTTAAAAATTACAAACGTAATTAAATTGTTTAAAAAATATTAAATAAATTAATATATTATAATTATTTAAATAATTAATCATATTATAAATAAATTTATATGTTAATAACTTTAAATTCAAAACTCAATTAATTATTAATTATACCATATTATATTTATTTATTTAATAATTCTATTATTTTATGTCAATACGAATTAGTAAATTTGGTGTCGGGTTCACATTGATTAAGTGGACGTATCAAAAATTGGCATCTCTAATTCACATCAATAATTTATGCTTTAATATATGAAAATAATAGTTGTTTTTGGATGGCTTTGTAAAATGAGAATGCTTCTTCTTCTGATATTAGGATATTCTAAGTTATATTAGTTTTGTAATATCATTAATTCGACTTAAGTTTTAACTGGTAAGTTTAAGGTTATTTAATTGGTACTAGTACTGAAATTTGGAGACATGGGTTATTATTGTAGCTGATTGCCCTCCCTTTTTCTGAAGAAATACTATTCTGATTTGTAATATTGGGAGATTTCATCAGTAATTTGGATTTTTATTTTTATTATTATTTAACCCAATGCATGGAGACTACCTTTATTATCGGTTCTGTTGATGCTTTGTTGGTTGAGCTTGTGCTGTGTTGATTTATTTCATTCTTATTTTAGTTCCCTGTGTTAGTTAAGGGGTGTGAATTATTAAGAGGAAAGACTCACTGTCATCTCCTTCTCCGAATCTTGTATTTTTATTTTTTTCTTCATTCTCAAATAAAACTTTCTGCAAAAGAAATTGAAGACATGAAGTTATGGTTCCAAGTAGAGCCACAATAAACGTGGAAGAAACCCGCACATCCATGTGGCGATGGATGCGGCAAAAAATGGACAGAAGCAAGCCGGAAAATAAGAAAAAGGGAAAGCGACAGACGACGCATGCATTTTGTCTTTGTATATCTTATCTTAGCAATTAGATAAGCAGAAAAGTCCCAGAGTCCAAACTGAGGCGATGACACAAACGCAGAGTCCAAACTGAGACGATAACGCAAACGCCTTTCCTTTTGTGGTATGTATTGTTGTTATCATCCTTTGTCTGAAATGTGTCCATCAAATTTTGTCCTCTATTTTTTTTTCTCTTTTTGAGTAGGCATGCATGCAGTTTGTAATTGAAGAACATACAGAAGGAACTCGATGCGTATTCGATCTAAGATCATTTTAGTTTGTCGGCTACATGTTGAGAGGTATGCAGTGGCAGCCATGTGAACTCTGACATGGACTGCCAAATTATTGCTAACCTTCGAATTTATGCATGCTGCCCCCACGAACTTTGTTTGATTTCGCATGCTTTTGACTTCTTCTCATCTGATTGAACTTACTTTCTTTTTTTCTTATGTTCAAATCAAAGACATCTAATCACATCAATTGTCGACCGACATTCAACCAATAATTTCTTTATTTTTTTTATAATTTAATTAGAAGTTAATGCATTTAATGTACAGTAATTAAGTTAGAAACATCCATCCATCAATTTTGTGAAAATTTTCCAGTCTATTCAAGAGAGATTTGGATAATTTTCTGTTAAAAGCATAGCACATGCTCCTCATAAATCAGATGTGCACGTAAAGGATTTGGCTATTAGACTGATATATAGTATGATATATATATATATATATATATAAACAATCATCACTTTGATATATGGATTTGCAAAACGACAAGCTGCTGACTAGTGCATGTCTCTTTCTCTTGTCCTCAAGTTTTAAGAGCTATAAGGGAACTCTGAAAATTTAAAAAAAACAAAAAAGTTAAGCATTAAGGAAACCTAGTCTTACACGGCAATGACTGATCCTGAAATTCAAAACGCACTTGTTGCGTTGGACACCTATGCGTGTTCTGGTAGGGAAAATAGTCACTTTTGCACTTAGTGTGCATAGCTAATTTGCTTTTCTCGGCTTGATCATCGTGCACCCATCCACTTGCAGATTTTAAATATAATTGATAGCTAGGGCCGGCAAGCATCAGCAGCCCCCATGCTTGATGCATTTGATTCTTATCTCTTAAATGAAGAAGAGAGAGAAACAAATATATGTATATAGCAGCAAAGTAGCCAAAAGATAAACCAGGAATAGCAGAAAGTGGGCTCATGTCATTCTAATTCTAGCTATCTCTCATGGTATCATGTCATCAGGAGCTCATTCACATGATGGTATACAAGATTCCCTCTCCTTGGGTAAGAGGGCTTTCCTGAAATAATACTTTTAGAATAACTGTGGACGGTATCTCAATCTCATAAAGAAAAATTAAATAGTTAAACATATAGCCAAAATTTGTGAGTAGAAAAATCATGGAAATTTCCTGAAGAAATTTTAGATAGGCCTAAGTACTATTTTACAAGTTTCTATTAACCTGATTTGAGAGAAAGAGAGATATTATTACTTTATTAATGTAGTCATATAAAAGTAAAAGCAGATGACAGCAAAGCAACCATTATTTAGGTAAAAGGTGGATAGACATGATCTTGTTTTCATAATTGAAAACAAAAGGAAAAATATTTTAATTTGGAATCATTGAATTTGTGATTTTCTTTGAAAAAATTGGTTGTAACCAATAACTGATCTTTTGTGAAGGAAGATAGCGTTTTAAATTTACATATTCAAGCAGATCTTTTTATTTTCTAATACTGCTTGTAACATAACATACTAACATGTTTTATAATTATACTAAATAGTACCATTCTCCTCATCATAATAGAGTTATATCTTTTTAACAATTTATTTATGTCATCAAACACGCCAAATCTCCGAGGGGATGTTTCGATAATTACAATCAACCTTAACCGCATTGATTATTGTCATTTTAGATGCTAACTAGCTAGAAAAGATCCCATGGCTACAAGGCTCGTAACCCCCCAAGATTGAACCATTTCTCTTACTTGACAAACAACATTTTGTCAAGTAATAGATAGTTAGCATCAATTTGACAAACAACATTAACTACCAATAGGCATTCAATTCATCTTTTATCTTTATATCCCATCAAGATCTCAATTTTCTCTTATATAAACGCAAAACACATCCTATGTTCCAACCAAGCAATATCCACAGAGAACCTCTTACAACATCCTCATATATCAAACCAAAGCTTTTCCCAAACTTGTGTGTCAAAAATGACCAACCACCAAGACAAACACTGCAACCTTTGCCAAAATGACATCATTAATCACCAAGTTGTTGTGGTTATGGTTCCTCTTCCCGCACAAGGACATCTCAACCAGCTTCTCCAACTTTCCCGTCTACTCCTTTCTTACAATATTCCGGTCCATTACGTCGGTACCGCCGCCCATAACCGCCAGGCAATGGTTCGTGTCCATGGCTGGAACCCACTTGCCTCTGCAAATATTCACTTCCATGACTTTGAAATCCCTCCATTTGTTTCCCCTCTTCCCAACCCTAATGCAATATGCAAGTTCCCTTCCCATCTCCAACCTTGTTGGGACGCTTCAAAGCATCTTAGACAGCCTGTTGCTACACTTATACGCACACTTTCTTCGAGGGCTAGGAGAGTAATCGTGATTCATGATTCTATGATGGGCTCTGTGGTTCAAGAAGTTCGTTTGATGCCGAACTCAGAGTCTTATACTTTCCATAGTGTATCAGCTTTTACTGTTTACTTGTACTTATGGGAAAGAATGGGAAATCACATAGAGGCGAAAGATGTAATCCCAAAAGACATTCCTTCTCTAGAAGGTTGCTTCACCACTGAGTTCTTGGATTCAATTGCTTCCGAATATGACTACCTAATGTTCAATTCTGGAAATGTTTACAACACATGTAGAGTGATGGAAAGTGCTTACATGGATTTGCTTGAAAGAGAAACAAAGGCAGACAAAATCAAGCATTGGGCTTTGGGACCATTCAACGCCGTGACATTACATCAGAAGAAATGCTCAAACAGCAGACATTTTTGCTTGGATTGGCTTGACAAACAAGCTCCAAGCTCAGTGGTTTACGTCTCTTTTGGGACAACAACAGCCATGAACGATGAACAAATCAAGGAGCTTGCTATTGGCTTGAAACAAAGCAATCAAAAGTTCATTTGGGTGCTGAGAGATGCCGACAAAGGAGATGTTTTCAATGGAGAAGAAAGAAGAATTGGTCTGCCAAAAGGGTATGAAGATTCAGTGAAAGACAAGGGATTGATAGTGAGAGACTGGGCACCCCAACTGGACATTTTAGCCCACCAAGCAACCGGCGGATTTGTGAGTCACTGCGGCTGGAATTCTTGCATGGAAAGCATCACCATGGGAGTTCCCATAGGAGCTTGGCCTATGCATTCTGATCAGCCAAGAAACACCGTTCTTATAACACAATTGCTAAAAGTTGGTATTGTTGTTGGGGACTGGGAGCAGCGACATAAGATAGTGACATCAAATACAATTGCAAATGCAGTGAAAAGATTAATGGCGTCGAAAGACGGGGATGAGATGAGAAAAAGAGCTGTAGACTTGGGTAGTAATGTTCGAAGATCACTGGATGAAGGCGGAGTTTCTCGCATGGAATTGGATTCCTTCATTGATCATATCACTAGGTAGAGTTGATCCGTGCAAAGATTCTATGAGTTCAATGGTTCTAATTACGGTCCGGTTATCATGCAATTAATATTACATATATAACATTTTCTTACATGTACATTCTTAGGCTGTAGTGATAATAATTAGACATCTTGCTATATTATTACATACATAAATGCATGCATTTCTGTGCATGCCTTCTCGGAGTTTGATATCACGAATGGTCCGAACTTTAACTCGAATTTTGTAGCTGAGTTTGCCTCACAGTATACAGTTAAATCAATAATTGGCAGAACAGATTTGTTTGATAAAAAAGAATGAATGTCTGTCTACGTTACCTGAATAATTAAATTATTAAAAGCATGACAATGTTCAATGCATGATCACCAACTAATGTATTTATTGCTGGGGGACCAATTAACATTCTTATAGTTTTAGGGAATGAAGAACAAGATTGCGAGGGTGGGACAGCAGCCGGCTTGCAACTGCATCATATCACGGCCGAGGCTTTAGCAAATGGAGGAGGCGATAAGTGCGCGTGTGATCGATGTGGGTCGATAGCCGTAGATCGAGTAAGGAAAAAACCCTCCACGGGGCAAAAAATACAAAGATAAAATAAGGACTCGTGGCCTTCAATTAGTTAAATTCAGCACTTATTACCAAAATTAGAAAGAAACAAAACTAAGAGTGTATTATGACATATGTCGCCATGCATGCTTTCTATTGGAAATTCTTTCACATAACCTAAGGGGTACACAATAATAATAACTTTTTTTTTGTGGGATTTTATAACCAGCCTCGTAATTTTGAACCATCATTATCCATGGTGTTGTAGTGGCATCTGCAGGCCAAGATGCTACTTCTGTACTTGATGCAGACACCTTTGGTTTCTATTGCATCTCTGCCATTCACTTCATTTTTCAATCAATGGGAAGTTCTGGAAAGGCCTTTCCAAATTGAATTTGACGTACCAAATGAGCTTCCTCTCTTGAAGGTTGCTTTAAATACGAGATAACGAGTTTCATTGCTCGTCAAATGGAATTCCCGAATTGTAGTGCTGGAGATGTCCACAACACAAGCAGACTACGTACATTGATCTTCCAGAACAGATTAATGAAAACAATAAGCAATGGGCCTTAAATCCAGTATCAATCTGCAAGAACAGTAATTCAATTAGCGAAGAAGAGTGCTTGAACTGACTAGAAAAGCAAGAACAATAATCTGTGCTAATAACAGAATTGCTTGAAGTTGGCGAGATGGTCAAGGAATGGGCAAACAGAGAGGCAATAATCAAAAAATCATCAGCCATTAAAGAAGCAGTGATGGGGTTAATGCCATGGGAGGAAGGGGATGAAACGAAGAAAAAGGCTGGTGAATTGATAGCATCTTTTCAGCAGTCTGTAGATAAAGGTGGAGTTTCTTGCATTGCGTTGGAATCCGTTATTGCTCGTATCACTGTATACATTTGGATTCTAGAGGACGAGAGTATTTAAATGAACGGATGGTTATATGACTCATATCTAAGGATAAGAAGAGCTGCCATAATCTCATCACAAAAATAAGAAAATAAGAGGAGAACCTTTGTGTTGATCAATCTGGGTTTCTAATCAAATCAAGTCTTAGCAGAAACTTTTATGCAGTTTCCACATGTTTTCCTTAAATACCCACAAGCCACTTGTTTCAAAACACATTGCATAGGTCCTGCACATTTGGAGTGGTCTGAGATTGGAAAAGACTCAAAGCTTCCGAATTCACCACACCTTGCTGGGTGCTCTCACCTAAACCCAAGTCCCTCTCTTTTATTCTCTTACTGCCTTCTAAATTCATTATCATTATTACTACTATTTTCTCTTGTAACTAAAAGCCACTCTGCAACGGCAACGGCTTGATGGCCTTTATAGAAGAAAGCAAATCAAGGAATATTTTCTTTGCTTGGATTTGATTTACTAGAATTCTTGTTTAAATTTAAATCAAAAATTTGTTAGAGAAAGATCAAAATACTTTGACAAGTTTAATAATTTATAAAAATATTTAAGAATTTATTTGTCATAATTTAAAATATTTGACCAAATTTTATAATTAATTAAATTTTAAGGGTTACGAATGAAAAATGACAATTTCCATCCCCACTTTGTTTGTAATATTTTGGAAAAATTTTATAATTTATAAAAATATTTAAAAACTTAATTATCATATTTTAAACATTTTACTAATTTTTATAATTAATAAAATTATAAAAATTACAAATAAAACAAACCATGGAATCTTCTTCTACATTTTCAGCCTGCCAACTTTATAAAATTTTTTCTTTATTTTTTAATAACTTTCAATAAATTATTTGATTTAATTATAAAGATATTTTTGTTCATAAATATTATGTTCAACTAATTTAATTAATAGAATATATATATATATATAAAAAATCTATTTTAATAAATAAGTTTTACAAAAATGATTAATTTTGAAAACTTCCCAATCTTCAATTGCACGACTAAAACTATAGCATAGACTCTGGCTTTTGGAAAACCAAGCAATTGCGGTTTTATAAGATTGGAACTTGTCAGGATCCATAACTTCAGAATCAGAAATATTTATGGTACTACCGGAATCAAGGTATTTCATTCAGGACTTCTGTTAAATTCTTGAATGCTACTGACCGACCTATTTTCAACTTACTCGTTCTCTCTTAGGCAGGCGTGATATCTGCATCCAGTAAGCAACAGAAAATAGAGCTATAATAGGGCTTTAGAATGCATAAAGCTTTTATGTATTGACAGGTGCCTACCAACTCGGATGAAGAGTGGAGGAGAATTAAATCCAACAGACACTACCTTTTACTTCCCTTGCATATATATCTCCACACAAGACTGTTAAATCACGACAAGAGATTAATTTTTGTCGATGATATCTTACTAAAGCACTACATCTAGAATCTTCTCAACGTAACCCATTCCATAATCTACTTTCTTCCCCAGACACAAATATCTCGCACTCTCAGTTTCCTTCACAAGCTCCGTGCAACCCTTTCATACAGATTACGAGGCCAATTTTGATTCATATTGTTTGCAAGAAAGTTAGCAATCTGCAAAGGGCAAAAGATGCATCAGTCATGAAGCAAGAATAGCATGCGCGTGATAGAGCAATGTGCTACAAAACTGCAAGCTTTCAACATTCTCAACCAATCCGGATTGGTACAGATTGCAAACTACAAGCCCCCACATTCGATGTGTATATTAGTGTCCATTTGTAATCACGATCCATTCATTTATTAGATTTTCTTTTATCAAATACTGACTACCAATCATATAAGCCTATATTTGTTGAGGTAAAAACTTGTATCAGGATAAAATCCTGGTTCATACCCTAGACCAAAAGAAGTATTAATCAAATCCATCAAACAAAGGTATAGATGCGATTTTGTTGATAAAGCTCCATACCCACTCAAAATTTCAAAAAGTATTCATGATTTTGCTAATACTATAAAAAATCACATTGGCAGAGGAGCACCCATACCTGACTATGGCAAGAAGTAAGATCTAAACATATAGCATCGCAGCATACCTTTGCCCTCATGGCACGAAGTGATCCATCAGTATCTGTAACAGTGTCCAGACATGTTAGAGCAACCTTCAGAAGATCAGGCACGCAAGCTTGGACATGGGGAGATAAACTCTGAAACACATCAACTGTGGCATCTGGAACTCGTGGATCTAATGGAAGAAATGGAAGTTTGGCAACCTCCCTCAAAGCATCTAAATAATGGCCAGATCTCGCCAACTTATGCATAGACAATATTGCCTCAAGCTGTCTCAATATAGTCTGTTGCTCCAGCACTTGCTGTCTCTCATGCAGACTGTGCATGAAATTCAAGTAACTGTTAAAAGTCGATAAAGAGCACAGAGAAGAGACTAGAGAATTCATGACAACCTAAAGTTAAGATAACAATTGACAAAAGCAGAAAAAATAACCCAGAACCATGCATTTTAAAATTCACAATTCTATATCTCAAATTCATATTTGACAAATCCTTTTTCCTTCTATTTCACAAATTTGTGGATCTTTCTAATATTAGTAATGACTTAATTACTCAATATTACTGATTCCAAGGAAAAATCTCAAAGTTTGAATAAATTGTAAAAATAATAGCAAAAAGTAAAGAAACGGGTGGTAGCACATGATTAAACGATACACACCATAATTTTAATAAAAACAAAAGTAAGATTTCAAGAAAAAAGTTGGAAGGAAAAAGAAATATCCATCAGTAACAAAATAGGAAGTTCCAATTCCATATAGATAAAATATTATATCTGCAATATACAAAACATCCTAAATAAAGATGAGAAGCTTGTCACACGAATGCTTATTAAGTTTAAAATCAAATCTAGTTTAGTACTTTCAATCGTAATGGTTGGTTTGTTTTGGATTAAATAAATTCACTCTGATCTGATAATAAAAGGATCTCATAAAGATAAGCTGCAAGGTGAAGCCTCTAAAGTTTCAGAAGATTTCCTAACCAACAAGTTTTTAAAATTAGCATTTATTGTAATTATGCAACAATAAAAGCGGCAAAATATTAGTCAAGAATCACATAAAACAAAAGAAAATGAAGAGCATATATATAACCTGAGTTCAGGATAATATTTGTCCATCTCCAAAATTTCATTGCCAGAATGAATGAGACTAGCAGTTCGACTCTCGCCATCCAATCTACCACGGGACAGGGCACAAATTGCTTCAGAGAGACACTTATTAATTGTGTCCAATGCCATTGCAAATGCCCCAACCCTCTTCTGAATTTCTATAGACTGAATAATTGTAATGAAATGTGATATAGCAAAACAAAGGCAATCAGAAACTGATTATAAAATGAAAAGGAGTTGAAGCAAAAACAATAGACTAAGGAAAATAAACCTTTGCCATTAAGGTATACAAGAGCCTTCATAAAATAAAATAAGGGCCAAAGAGCAAATAAAAAAAGAGAGACGGCAAAACATGTAAGCAAGAACACATGGACCATATCTTGAGCAATAACTGTATAAAATATTGACTACGAAGTCTTTGAGTTATTAACTGTATGAACTGCCAGTAACTAGTTGATATTATATCTTTCATTACGATAAAGTTTTTTTTTCCCCACACACACTACGTAAATAAAGGCACTGAGGAACAAGGACATAAAAATTACTTTATCATAGAGTCCAGCTTCCAGACATTGGCTAGCGGCTTCAAGTAAAAATTGTTGTCTTGCTCCAAGATCAGTTATAAATCGTCCCAACTGACCTTCCTCACCAGCTCCTCTTGAACCAAGTAAAAGATAAATTCCACCATCTCGTAACAATAGCTCAGTAAGAAGTTGCTTCAGCATTAAGCTTTTCTGCCTTTGTTGATCCACATTAGCTCTCCCAGTCCATGACAACTGTCCTCCACCTACTGCAGCAGCAGCATGTGCATAATATTCTAATGCCATCTGGAGATTACCAAGACGTAAATATGCAGACCCATATTGCCTAATTATGCTGGATGCCTCAGCATAAGAATCCATCACCCCCAGTTTCTGTCCAGAACCAGAACCTTCAGAAAGGACCCCATGGTCTGCTAGCACAATTGATATGTGGGCAGCATCAATGTTATATCCTTCTTGTCCTGATTCTTTAGACAAGTAAAGAACAGCTGGTAGCAACTGAATACTTAAAAGCAAAACATATGGATATACTAGAGGGTCCTTTCCATTCTTTGTATAATACGATGGATCGAATTTATTTAGGTAAGCCTGCAAATCATCCAAACTGTATGGTGCCAAACCCTCATTCAGGACAGCAGATGAGGCATTACTGGGCACATCCCGAATAGCAGACAATTTGAACCACAAGAAATCCTCTATTGTACTGAACAGTGTTGGTAGATCTCGAAGCAGGCGGTCAATTTGCCTGTGATAGCCAGATATGATAGCATAGAGTAACAGCTTTTTCTTGTCATATGCAGCTCGACCAACTCGATCAGCCATTCTTAACATTTTCTCACATTCTTCTGAAGCAGCAGCTGCAATCTCTGGAGGTACCATACCTCCAGTGTTAATCCACTCTGTAAGCTGTCAAAAAGAAAGTAATGTCTATAGACTGATCATAAGGGTCTATGTATTAAGCAGTGAACAATCAATACCAGAGGAGCTGAACAGTTTATAATTGGATAGATTTTTTGAGATCTTTAAAGACTTTTCTTGGTGGACTTCTTGTTCAAATCTTTTCATTTCTCTTCTTCCTTTTATACATTTCTTTGCCTAATAAAAACAATCAAAATAAAAATTCTATACCAGAGGAGCAAACTGGTTTGAGCCACGGGATGACAGGGCAACATTTCTTGCTTCATCATAGTATCCGGTTCTCAAGCAAAAATAAATCTGTAACAAACAAATATAAGACAAGTATGAAATACAGCAATAAGGTAAAAAACAGAAAAACTTACAATAAACTTAAAACTGATTTAATTTCCTACCATCCAACTAAATACATCATATTCTTCACAGAAAGAAATTAAGGAAAGAAGATAAAGAAGGTAGCACTTTCTGCACTTGTTCTACTACTATTTCAAGGAGTGTGCCTGCTGCCTACAACTTTATAATCAACCCAACACTTCATAACACATCAAATTTATAAATTTCATGCCTTCCCTAAAATCTATTAGTGAATAACAAGGCCCTTAGAAAATGGGAGCATTGAGGTCTCTCTCAAATGTTCCATGCAACTTAGTTCCTCACTTCAACAATGCCAGAGAGGTAAAGGACGATAGTCATAAGTTCAAAGTCAAGTAGGTGCACTGTTGTTTCTGTTTTCACATTCGAGGTGAATTCATCCTTTCTAAACACAATAAGCAACCTAACACCTCAAGAACCCATCCAATTCATAGTAATAACATGGCCTTAATGCACAAGGTCTCTCAAATTATCAACATCAAGAAAAGCAAACCAAAGCTAACAACAAAGCTAAATAAGCTAGAAGCATGCTCCATATGACTTAGTTAATTCTTTCTGTCACGTCTCGCATTTCTAGTAAGTACGGACTATATGTTATAGAGCTTGACTCCTCCTAATTAAATAAATGTATTTTGAGTTGCAAAGTCTAACAGCAAACTCATGATACACTGTGCCCAAAGCAGATAATATCTACTCAAATTGTTGGCCCTAAACTATTACATTTGGCATCAGAATGACCCACAATCCAATGTGTGGATATTATGTTTTTACTGTTGGTGATATGTCTATTATGGCCCCCTCACAAGGATGTGAGATTTAAAGGAGGGGAAAATGTTACATCCCTCATTGCTACGGAGTGAATCTAAACCATATGATATATAACTTGAATCATTTGACTACATAAACACATTTTTGGTTGCAAAACTTAAAAGCAAACTTATGATGAACTATGCATCCAAAGCGGACAATATTTACTCAATTGTTGGGCCTGAGTTGTTACAGTTTCACAAATGCAAGATATCTTCAGGGCATAGGTATTATTCTATAAGATTCCAGGTATCACAGCATACAAATACAATTACGCTTCTACATAACATGTACAACAAATTAGAGAATTCATGGATCACAGCTTTGGAATTATAAAATTCAAAGCCTCCAAATTTATAAACATTATTCGGTGCCTTCCTTATTACATAACCAAGAACATATTTAGCAGACTATTCATTATAAAGTTTAGAAGTCATGTTATAAATTGATTCAAACTTCAAGAAATTGGAAAGTATGAGCAGGAAATGGAAATTTTAACATTATCTGTGGTGATAAATCACATTAAAAATAAGGAAAAGTAAACCAACTCTCATTACAACACATCATAATTATAAAATAGAGAGAACTTGATATAGAAATGAAATGCCAGTTATAATCAATCAAGACCTGCTGCCAAGTGGTATCAACTGGAGGCTGCCTACGAGCATCACCAGCATCAAAATCTAAGACTCCATAATCCCTTAAACGGATCTGTGCAGAAAACAAACACCAGCGAACAAAATAAAAGGAATTAAAAGCCTTTAAAATAAAACAACAAATCAAACATGCAAGATCAGGCATAGCAAAATGCAAACAAACCCGAAGAAAGGCCCGAACTCTCTGCAAATTTCCAACAACCCCACCAAGTGCAGCCTACATAGGAAAAAAAGCAAAAACAATCTATAAGTGCTCAAACAAGCACGGTGAGTATGAGATATAAAGCTTTGGTACACAGAACCACAACATAGATAAAGGAAGTACAGTTTGCATATCCATAATTGGAGGGCAACTTCCAAATGACAGCAAAAGTAAAGATCATATCAGCAAGATGACCATGGATTAGGAGCTCAGGGAAGCAAAATTCAATACCCGCAAAAATATGAATGCAAGCAATTAAATGAGAACACTAAACAAAACAATTACTTGTGAAGGATGACTCTGTATCGTATCCATAATATATTTCTCATGTCCCCATTCCAGGTGGCACCTTGCACCAATTACCAGTGACATCCTTCTAGAAACATTCTGTTGCAATGTTGCATCCTCGCCCATCATTCTCTGCCAAGTTATTGAATCCATCAACCGCACTTGCATTGTAGCATAACAGGAAGCATCAAAATTGCGAAAACAAGGCTACAGTTTAACATGAACAAGAAGACATATAGTCACACAAAAGAATAAGCTAAACCTGAAGAAGGTGCCAGATTTTCTGCATGGTAACTGATTTTCCACCAGATGCTTCGAGGCCCAAACTTTCAAAAGCACCCTTAAAAGCTGCAGCAGGCTACATGAAACAATAATCAGACTGTTAGCACATAGAAAAGCATCTACTTAAAAAAACCAAAACAACACATACCACTCCATAAAAAGGTATTGATGAAATCTTAAAGAAAAAGGGATAGAACATATGTCACTTAAATCGGGTATTATCTTTGTACAGTTTTTCTTGCCAGCTTCATTAGAGATTGTCATCAAGATGACAATATATAAATATATATTCCAACAGCTAGCATAAGTTACATATATCACAAAAAGGTCACTCAAGCTTAGATATCTTTCAAATGTAGTTGTCGGTACTTTTAATAAAAATATAAAAAAATAGTCTTACTTTAAATGGTAATCCTCGCTCTCTCGCATTGTTCAGGTTCTTCACAACTTCAGCATAGACAGTTGCCTTTTTCTCAAGAAGTGGCTTGTTAGCTAAAGGTACAAGCTCCATGCCAGATGGACCTGAGGAAACCTGAGGACTAGAGGCCATGGCCACTATTTGACCTGGAAGCGTACCCTCAGTGGTTGTATCAATCATGTTAGTCTTGGGTAACATTGAAATTCGACTCAAGCTCTGAAGAAAGTCACGTTTTTCTTTTTTCCAGTCTTCCTGCCAAAATTCAGCTTAAATCAGTTGGAAACTACCTTAATCAAAAGTACATCTTAATGAAAAATATTCAAAATTAAAGGCAGACAGATGTGCAAAGAAGAAATCGAATAAAAAACAAACAACAGATTAAAATAGGAAAGTATGAGAAAAAGTTTGAGACTTTATGAGAGAATAATATCAATTAATCAAAAAAATTTAACTCTTATTTTTAGTAAATAAGATGTGCGTGTGCACTCGTACATGTATGCAGCAACAAAGGAAAAACTTGCTAAGTAAACAATTTATTTAGGGAATGCAACTCAATATTGCTCCATCATGGAAGGGGGAAAAATGCTAAAATGGATAAAATAAATGCAACCTACATCTCAAAGGATGTAGGAATGGACAATACGAGTTAGGTAAACCCGTGATGGATGAGCTTGTCCATGATAAGAATGTCATGTGATTGGGTAGGTGAGAAGGTCACTTCCTACATTGGAAAGAACATAGGTCAATCTTAGATTTATAAGGGCGAGTAGACACTACCACCAAATAGGCTAACACTCAGCCTATGGCAAGTGGAATTAAAGCAAACCCAAGTTCTCATTTGTATATGGACTTCACAACACTTACAACTTGAGCCCCAATAAGAGATTGTCAAGTAGGCTATGGGTCCCCTGAAGGATGTGGGGATGGGCAATATGTGTTAAATATGCACATTATGGATGGACTTAATTGTGACAAAATTGTTACATGATTGGGTAGGCGAGAATGCCACATCCCACATTAGATAGGACATGAGTCAATCTTGAATTTATATAAATGAGTAGACAGCACCACTTAACAAATTAGTCTTTTAAGTTGACGGCAAGCACTCAACTTATGACACTAGGCATGGATACCTAGGCATAGTGGATTATACATATTCTAATTTTGCGCGATCCAAGTTGCATAGGAAGTCTACTTAAGGGTACGTATCATTCATTGGAGGCCACTTGGTAACTTCGAGCAATAAGAAACAAAATGTGGTATTGTTGTCTATTGCAAAAGTTGAACATTATGCTGTTCATCATGCAACTGTAGAGCTTACCTAGTAGAAGATTTCTTAAGTGAGCTATGGTTTGGTCCAAAGAACCCTATGGTACCTTTTTGTGATAATACGGTGGCTATTAAGATTGCTAATAATTTGGTACAATAAGATCAAGCTAAGCATATAGAACTTGATCGAAACTATATCAAAGATAACTTGATTTCTGAGGTAATAAAGTTTCCTTACATTAAGAGTGCGATCAACTAACTGATATGATGACTCATGCGATTACTAATGATCCATTTCATACATCACTATCCACGTTGCAAATATCTATGCTCTTACTTAAAGGGGAGAGTTAGCATGTGCAACTACAAAAATAGTTTATAGCTGGGTTTTTCTTAATTATCTTGGTTTTCCTTTTTTATACAGTTTTCCCTTATTTACATAGGTCTATATACCTTGTATAAATACCGTTATGTGAAATATTCAATTCAACTAGTTGCAAAGTGTTACACAAACCTCCAACACTTTCATCATATAATCATCGAAACTCCTGACATTATCCTTCTGAGCTTCTTGGATGGCTGACACCATTGCAATTTCATGAACCTGTGGCAAAAGATTCATGCACAAAATAAGACAAAGCACTCTAATGCCAAAAAGCAAAATAATGCCTTTAAAAAAGTGTTTGAATATGTTGTATGGTCTCTAAAACAACGCAGAATATGGTGTGTGTGTGTGTGTGTGTGTGTATTTATAACACCTAATGAAAACCAGAAGCATTTCTCTGATGGAAAAACTATGATGATATAAAATAATCATTGGACATGAACATGATGCTGAAGATAATAGGTGAAAGAAGAGAGGCGTTATGTTGCTCATTGCAGTTATGATCAAACAATTGACCAACACTATAAGTTAATACATAGAACAAAGTTAATGCATCATTAATCCTACTCAGAAAAATCTAATCACATCAAGAGCAAGCTATACCAACTCTTCCTTTCATGTAAAAACAAGGCAATGAATGGGTTTCAATCTTACTTGGACAACAAAAAGATTGAAATAAACAATCACGTGCCAAATAAGAAAGAACATGGAGGAGGGTGAGGAGCAGGGAGTGACATAACTTTTTACATATAATAAAGGACCTTTTATTCTCTTCATTCTTATACCTTTTCAAGATATATTTCTTCTTTCATAGATCTTTTCAAGATCATCAAGAACTTTTGTTAGGCCAAGACTTAATGCATACATGGATCAGTTTTTGATGTAGTGTGGAGCACTTTCTGCATCTATGTGTCCGTAACTTTGAGGTTGCTATTTAATCAAAAAATGTTATCATTTACATAGTGAAGCATATGGTAAGGCGAGTCATCCAAAAATAGTTTTCTAGGGATAAATCTTTTAAATATTAGTAGTAAAAAGGTCATTAAACTTGACTAGAGATCAGAGAGCAATAGACTAAAATCTAAAATGCCATCCAGATTAGACCAAACCCTATTTTATAATTGTTCTAATAACGATTTTAGGGAACAAAAGAATATTGAAAATGCACAAAACAATCTAACTTATTCTCTGAAGATGCAGTTCTTTCATTCATTTCTAATGTAATACACAGTTCCAACTCAAGAAGTATAACCTGAAATACTAAAAGAATTTCTATTGGTCCAATTTAGAATACATTGATGCTGAAAAAATTCGTATAAACATTGAAGAAGCTCAATATTAGGAGTAACAGTTATAAAAAATTTAAAGCTTAAGGTGATAGTTGATGACTCTAGTAGCAAAAATTACCTGTTGCAAATATTCTTCAACACTTGTTGCCTCAGCAGGGAAAACATCCTCAAAGGTCGTCTTTAAAAGAAAGCAATAAATGGGGAAATAATCAGTTATTAAATTTAAATGTTAACACAGCCCATAAAGGAAAAAATGAAATTACAAATACCAAAAAAAACAAATTAAAAAAAAAGCCAAAGCAACATCAAAATTTACAATGCAAGATACACAGTCAAAACTATCAAACTAGTGATCAAAGAAACTGCAGCACGAATAAGTTGAGGGAGAAAATAGAACTTACATCAACTATCTAAAAATTAGTTAGTGGAAATCTTTCCACTGAATATTTTGTTACAATTTTTAACACTCAATTCTCAGTTAAAATTTAATCCCATAATTAGCCACTTGAGAGTAAGTTAAAAGCCAAAATGATTACAAGTTCACACCAAGTAGATTTTAGGCTACCATACATCAAATAGAGTCAACAAGAAATTTTTACCTTCAATTCAAAAGACTTCAAATCCCTAGCAAGCTGTTCTGCATTTATTCCCTCACGTGCAAGTAATCTGCAAATGCAATCAAGATGAATTAAATACGAAATCATCAATGTTAAAACTATTGATTCCAACAGTTCAATGCCATCCATTTGGTAGACAAGAAATCAAAAGAAAACAAAAATAATGCAATCTTTTTTCCCAAACTTCTCAAATCCCAACATATGCAAACAGAATCCAAGATTCAAAAACTGGCTTTCAAGCTCCGTTGATAGCCAATCAGTTTTAAGTGACAATAGACATGAGAATCACAAGTACCTTGTGGCAGCAATAGACTGAGAAGGAGCCTCAGTTCTTAGGGTTTTTGCCTTGAGCTTCTTAGATAATGTTTCTAACTGATCTAAGTTCCTCTGAAACAGATAGAATTACAAATCCAAAGTTAAGAAAAGCAAAAACCAAGAATCCAAACATACACAGAACTAAGCTTGACTACGAATTTTCTTTTTAGCAAGAAAAATCAATGCTAGGCAGAATAAAAACTTAAGTTTTGTATGGTTTAAGAAAAAACAGAGACTAACATGAATAAAATTCTGAAACTTAGATTTTCCATATCTTGGTTCCTCAGAGTTCAAAAACCACCTCCCAACTGAGTCACAAGTCATCATACACATCTAGGAGATCTAGTTGAGGTGAATTCTATTTTACCTTTTCCTTTACACAACAAAGTGGACAGAACCAATAAAATTTATACTACATTTCAAATTATCATATCTTACATTGTTCTGTTTCACTCTTTCCCGAAGTAATAAACAGAAGTCAACAAGCGGGGTTTTTTTCCTAGTTAAATTCTTCATAAGGTTTGATTTTTACTGAAATAACCAACCCATGCATACCTTCCGTGAAAAAAGAGAAAGCAAATAAGAAACAATAAAACCTATTCCCAACATTGCTTGACTTTTGTGAACGAGTTATTCATCTCGGACTGATACTTAATTTTAGGTCCTTTAAGAGAATTCATTTTTTACTCAGTATCAAATGAAAAGAATACCAACAATAAAAATTAAAAAAAGTCAATTTTAATGTTTAGATTGGTAGAATGAGAAGCGAATAGATGATCCATAGCACAAACCTAATTAAATCTAAGATAAACACAATGAATTCATTTCTTTTTCTTTTTCCTTTCCTACATTTTCTCAGGAAGCACACAGAACCGTAAAAAACCGAGATTTACTTTTACTAGTTCATTCCAGTAGGCCAACAAAATGCAGATAGCGAAAGCAACTTTGCTTTTCCCTGCTCTCATTTTCTCGCGAAACAAAAGGAAAGTGAGAGGATAAAAAAGACCTGAAGAGGAGGGAACTGAGCAGAAGGAGCAGCCTGTTCGAGAAGCTTCGATGAAGAGTGGAGAAGATCGGTCCAGCTACTCATGTCATGGTCACTCGCCATAGCTCCGATTTCTGAATGAAAGAGAATGAAAGGGTTTTAGATATTAAACCTTGCCTCGTTTGTGAAATAGCAAAATGTCCGGGTCGGGTCCTACTCGGGTTTACTGACCCATTCCTTATTTTGTTATATTTATTTTTTATATAAATACAAATTTTTATAAAATTAATAAAAAAAATCTATTAATAGTAATACCATTATATTTTACCGTCAATTAATTATCTAAAATAATTTAAATAATTTTATATATAACTTTAAATATAATAATACTCAAGGATATGGTGGCTTTGTCAACATAGCCATTTTAAAGTCAACATATCTTGGTCCAATGGCAGCCAACTTTTGTCGCATATACACTTGAATTTTTGGAAAAAGTCCTCTAGCTCTAACGTTTCTTCTTTAAGGAATATAGGTTGTCCTTGAGCAACATTTCCTGCTCTTTTATCGCAGGTAGGTGAGCCAGATTTTCGGGCTGTTTGAATCCCAACTATCATGCTTAGCACATCTTCATTCATTATGCTCCTGAGCAAAGTGGTGAGAAGTCCATCATTGTTTACCCGTGAGATAAACACTGGATTAATGGTCTCTTTCCCATCTTCCCTGATGATTTTACCTGGAGCTGAAAATCATTAAGATAATGTTCTATTCTAAGGCATCGAATGAGAGAAGAATTTAAGCACTCCGTAAGAGAGAAATTTTCGGTTCAAAGTTACACTGATGAAAAGATTGAAGAGACAAGACATTTTCTCTTTGAACGTTTATTGCCATCGGCTCTGATACCATAAAGAAACAAAAACTCAATTGAAAACTTACAATTTCATACTTTGATCAAAGCTAAAATAATTGCGAGTCTTTGAATGAACTGCTAGAATTGTGTAAGACTCATTGTTGTTCTTTCATATCTTGGCACTGGTTGTCAGAGAATATGCGAATCTGAATTCATTCATTCAAGCTATAATAGTTTTGATACTGGGTAGATTGGGTAGCTCCAGAATAGATATGGCTCGCAAAAGCCAGAGCTACCCCGCTTTTCTGTTCTAACAATAATACAGACTATGAAAGAAACGCTAATATTTGTCCTAATTTTGTGGCAATCGCCATGGGCGGGCAACCATGCAAATGCGCATAATGCATATGGTTCAGATTCAAGTCAACAATATATTATTGTTGCATTGCTTGCACCATTTACTCTCTTTTAAATCAGCCCACATGTGAACCAACACACTATTCCACTATCAATGGACCACATGGCCCAAGAATCAACTTTAAAGCTGAGCTTTCACTAGCCATCAACATCATCTAAATCAAACAAAATTAATCTAAAATTAATTATTAATTAAATAATAGTACCATATCTTTTTCAAGTGATCCTTCAAATTTGCCAAGTGATTGGTCATTTATTCATTAATTGGTATTTTTTTTTCTTTTATCAATTTCAAAATGATTCCTTATCCCAATTGATCAATGAACATGATCCCATTTGGATGAAAAGAATTGGGATGGTATTACTATGAATTAAAAAATAAATTATTATAAATCAAGCTAAAACATTTATTAACCTCTAATTCACTTTCTTTTTCTTTTTTTTTGCCACATTACTTCTCAAATGTCAAAAATCCAAAAATTAATTAAATATTTTAACACTAATAATTTAAATTCAATTATTATATATTTTAATTAAAATATTTTACTAGGATAGTAAATTTTTCAGATTATATTATTAGAAAATATATTTTAAATTATTATCATAATTTAAAAAATGTATTTAAAATATCTATACTTACAAATTTAAATTTTCTTGACATTCATAACCCCAAGCTTTGTACTTATGACACCGCCGCTGCTTAATAACTATAATACGAAGAGCAAAACGTTGGATGAGATTTGGTATCAGTCACAAAAAGAGTAGCCAAAACGTTTACTAAAATAAAAATTGTGGTTTTATTCTTATAATAATTATAATACGCACCTTTAATTAGCTTCAATCCCGTCCGTCCGTCCATCAATGTTTGGTCATCTTTTGTTTCATCATAACTTCAATTCCCGGCAACCATCATATCACTTCCATTACATTAAAGAGAACATATCTTTTCAATCACAAATCAAATGTCTCTCCCTAAAATTTCCAATCCCACTACCCCCTTTTTTTCACTTTTTGATTTAATCCATCAATTAAAGAATGGACATACCTTTCAAAAGCACAAAAATTTTAACATGTTAATTTAAGAATCTATTAAATTCTAGAATAAATAAAATTGGATAAATAATTTTATTTACAGATTATAAATCACAACGCGTTAAAAAATATATATATATTTTTAAATACCAATTTTAAATTTTGGCGATATCAAACTTCAAAATTAATTTTTATAAAATTAATAGAAATAATTCTTAATAGTAATTAAAATAGTAAAATAATTAAAATATCTTTATATATAATTTTAAATATTAGTAATATTTTTTATATATTGTTTAAAAATTTTAAAAATTAACAAAAAATACTCTTAAAAATATTTTTATATTTAATTTAATAAATATATATAAATTACATGTGCTGATTTTAACATAGCAATACTATAAATTATTTATTCGTATAAAATTATAAAATATTTATTTAATAAAAATATATAAAATTAAATTATATAAATCTTATGAATTACTTACTTTTATACGAGTATTTTAGCTATTGTAAATAGTTTATGATTATTGAAATTAATTAAATTAGAAATTTTTATTTTAAAAAGATAAGAATTAAAGATTTTTATATTTGTAAGTATTTGACACGTTTAATTTTTATTTTTTTAAATAAATATTTTTAATTTAATTAATTTTAATTATTGTAAAAATATTTTAAAATAACTAACATAATTTTAAAACTAAATAAATAATTTATAATTCATATTTATATCGTATAATTATATATATTTATGATATTATTCTATATAAGTAAATAATTTATGGTATTATCGTGTTAAAATTAGTAAATAATTATATATTTATTAAATTAAATATTTAAATATAAAAATATTTTTTTGTTAATTTTTAAAATTTAAGAAAAAAAAATATAAAATATTATTAATATTTAAAATTATATATACAAATATTTTAATTATTTTAATAATAAGTGAAGGGAGCCTTTTATGAATTTTCAAAAAATCCTCCGGTGCGAAAAAGAGTGTCCACGTGTTACCCACTGACTGGAAATTAGCAGAAATTACATCACCGAAACACATGTACGGACAGTAAGCACTGACAGGTGGTGCTTGATGCTTATCCCTCACCTTCGATCATTTTAGCATTTAGGAGAACCCGCTATTTCTTTCTAAAGAGCGACGAGTGAGTGTGCGAGCTCTAGTAGAATCTGACAATAAAAAAAAATAAAAATGGAGCGGTATTTGAAAGACTTCGACGTTGAACCCAAGAATCCGTCGGAGGAAGCCTTGAGACGATGGAGATCTGCCGTCACCATTGTCAAGAATCGCCGACGAAGGTTCCGCATGGTCGCCGATCTAGCCAAGCGTTCCGAGGCCGATAAGAAAAAACTCAAAATACAGGTTCTCTTCTATTTTACTATATATTTATTTTATTCTCTCTTTCATTTTTGGATTATTTTGCGAGTTTCTTCGCCTATAAAATGTTTGGAAAGAAGATATAATAGCTGTGTTCTGTAGAGCATCGTAATAGATATTCTTGATTATTTATATCCTTTCGTTGAATTTCCTTTTTTTTCTCGGCAAACGAACGGAAATTTCGGAAAACAGAAACCAAGTATCGTTGCAAACTTTGGCTCTTCAAATATCAATCTTTTGTTGTCTGGACCAAAAATTTGTCATTACTAAGTAATTTATTCATTTTTCTTTTTAAGTTTCAAACGAAAAGTTTCCACCTGTTTTAGAGTTTGTTCGTCGGCAGGTTGTGCAGATCGGTTGTGTTTAACGAACTTCTACGTAGTATCGAATAATTCCTGCAGCGGAGACGACGCTTTGCTGCTTAAAAAATTTACTTGAGCCGTTTTTTGTGGTGTGCGAAGCTACTTTATAAAAGAGTTTTGAAATCAGATTGTCCAACACGCCACGTTTTAGGGAGGTCGATCTGGGTCTCCCTTCCAAAAGTCAAATGTCTTGAACTGCTTTTTGTTTGGCCTTGCAGCACAGGGACCCACTTTATTTCAAGGAAAAAAATTGTTGACCTGGCAATCCATTGATAACAAAATAAATAACAGGTGGGGTGGGACCGGCGTACCCATTAGGTTTCATGTTAAAAAATTAACATCTATCGTACGCCATAGTGTATCTTCTACGGTAGCGGAAATTAATCCTTTTCTCTACGGTAGCGGAAATTCAAGGCAAAAAATGGAATATGTCAGTCAGTGGTATTATAGTCTTCAAGGTTAGTGGGGTTTTCGTGGTCGACAGAGCCAGGCTTGAAAATGAGGTATATCTTCCAAGATATGCCAATATTATTAAATTCACTTTATGACTTTCTAACACATAGGAAACTTCCTTGAAATTTCCTGCCTCGTATGTAACATGGACATGACGTGAACATTAACAAATAGGAGTGAACACAGTTGACGTTTGTCAGCGTTATGGCCTATTTTCTGTCCCATTCGCAAATTTTATGTTTGTTGTCTTTGCACAGCGTCTGCCACATTTTACATCTTTCTTATTTATAAATATAATCAACTTGTCACCAAGTGCAGTTTTGATCTGACCTTTTATATTATTATTATTATTATTACTTTTTTTAGTGGCGTACTTCTTCTCTTTGAACCATCCTGGGTGTTGGAGGTCATTTTTTATGTTCACCTAAGTAATTGTAGAAAAGTGTAAGTTCATGTGGTATGATAAGAATATAATCTAATGGTTAAATGCGGTTTAAACATGGTATGTTTGTTATGGTTGTACTAAAATAATTTTGAGCACTCGTAATGGTGATTTTTGCCAATAGTAATAATTAAAAGTGTTCTAATAACATTAAGCTGTTATTCCATTTAATTGAAATTTGTAATTAAATCATTTAGTGTTGCAAGACTCATGTTTTTGAAAGTGAAATGCTAAAAATTAATGGTTAATAATGTAAAACATCAAATTAAATTATTGCGGGCAGAATGTAATCAATGTCAGTCGGAGATGATGACTGGTGGTCATTGTTTCATGTTAATTGGTATAGGAAAAACAATGAAATGTAGAAGCTAATTTAGGTAATAGATACAAGTTTTTAATTCATTTTATACAAACTAAAATGATAGAATTGTATTATTGCTAATAGAAAATTTGAGAATGATAACAATATGAGATTAATTTGTCTGAATGGTTTCTATATGAGTTTATATCGACAGCATTACAGCCCTGTAATTTTCTTGAAACAGCAACAAAAAGTTTATAGCAGAGCAGGCTTATTTTCAGCCCATTATCTATACTCTCAATCTTCAGGAATCACACAATTTTATAGCTATTGCAACAGTAATTCATGTTAACATAATTTGTGACCTCACAAGAGAGTTGATTTGATTGGCTGAAGCTATTGATAGTTTGTCAAGGTCACTGTGATCATCCTCATGTTCATGCATTTATAATGAACAGAGTGATAGTGCTTCAACTTCTTGTATTTAAGAACCTGTGCTATCTCAGCGCGCGCGCACACACACACACACAACACACACACACACACACACACACACACACACGCAACCTGGATTTGTATTCTTGCTATTGAGATTTTGTAGAAGGATAACGAATAAATGAAAATTACAATCTTTTTTCGACGATTTTAACAATTTTGCTCAGAGTAATCTGTCCTAAGAATTTACACCTTCTTTTGCGCCTCCATGATCTTGGATCTTTTAAGCAGTTATCGAAGATCATTCTTATTAACCAATGCATTGAAAACTTACAATCTAGTCTAGAACAATAAGCTTCAGTTAAGATCTTTTATCAATCCAGCATGTAAGTTCAGCCATGGTGTTTCAGCTGGCAAATTACATAATACTTTCAGCTGCACAAAGATGGAGCATTTAAAAATTTAACTAGTTGCAAAGTTTAAGGTATATCTTTCTCTTCTGAAAAAACACTTCATCAATGCGAGGTTGCAATTTTAGTCACTATCTTCTATGTGAATGACCATGCAGCCATTTGAATATCCTTTTAAACTCAGGTACACTAGAACAGTTCAAAGCTAGTGTGCCACTGCCCAGATTATAACATTGCATCGAGATTCACCATAGATTCAACAAAGCTTGGCACTTGGTTTAAGAATTCACCTACCATATTGAAGCGAGTGATGTTAAGTGATTCATCTCTTTGATCTCATCCTTGTCCCTTTTTTTCTCATCTCACCCAGGAAAAGATAAGGGTTGCCCTCTATGTTCAAAAAGCGGCTCTGCAGTTTATGGATGGTATGACATCCAACCTCATATAGTTTCAACAAGTGTTTATCTTGTGACCTCAGATCCTATAATTCTTATTCATTAATTCCTATGGTTTCCTCCTGAAATTAAGTAGTGTGTGTGCAGCTGGTGGTCGACATGAATACAAGCTCTCAGATGAGGCTAGAGAAGCGGGTTTTAGTGTTGACCCTGATGAGCTAGCATCTGTTGTTCGTGGTCATGATACTAAAGGCTTGATTGTATTGGGTGGAGTTCAAGGAATTGCACATAAAATCTGTGTCTCACTAAATGAAGGTGTCCATGAAAGTGATATACCTAAGAGGCAAAAGATCTATGGCATCAATTGTTATACAGAGAAACCTCCCCGAACATTTTTGATGTTTGTGTGGGAAGCACTGCATGACTTGACACTAATAATCCTTATGGTTTGTGCTGTGGTATCTATGGGTGTAGGACTTGCCACTGAAGGTTGGCCAGAGGGCTTGTATGATGGACTTGGTATCATACTTAGTGTAATCTTGGTGGTTATGGTTACTGCCATTAGTGACTACAAGCAGTCCTTGCAATTTAGGGATTTGGATAGAGAGAAGAAAAAGATTTTCATTCAGGTAACTAGGGATGGGAAAAGAGAGAAAGTTCCCATTTATGATTTGGTTGTTGGAGACATTGTTCATTTATCTATTGGAGACCAAGTTCCTGCTGATGGGATTTTTATTTCAGGGTACTCTTTGCTGATTGATGAGTCAAGCTTATCAGGGGAAAGTGAACCAGTGAATATATATGCAGAAAAACCTTTTCTTCTTTCAGGAACCAAAGTTCAAGATGGTTCAGGAAAGATGCTGGTGACAGCTGTTGGTACGAGGACTGAATGGGAGAAGTTGATGGAAACTCTGAATGAGGGTGGAGAAGATGAAACCCCACTGCAGGTGAAGCTAAATGGTGTTGCTACAATTATTGGTAAAATTGGTTTGTTTTTTGCTGTGATTACGTTTTTGGTATTGGTTGGGAGGTTTCTGGTGGAGAAAGCAATTCATAACAAGTTTACTGAATGGTCTTCAGCTGATGCATTGATACTTATTGATTACTTTGCTGTGGCAGTAACTATAGTTGTTGTTGCTGTCCCTGAAGGATTGCCATTGGCAGTGACATTGAGCCTTGCCTTTTCAATGAAGAAATTAATGAATGATAGGGCACTTGTCAGGCATCTCTCTGCATGTGAGACAATGGGTTCTGCTGACTGCATTTGTACGGATAAGACAGGGACATTAACCACAAACCATATGGTAGTTAATAAGACCTGGATATGCAATAAAATTACCAAGATTGAAGGTAACAACTGTGGAGACATCTTTCAATCAGAAATATCTGAGGAAGTATTAAACTTCATGATGCAGGCTATATTTCAAAACACTTGTTCTGAAGTGGTGAAGGATAAAGATGGAAAAAACTGCATTTTGGGGGCACCAACAGAATCAGCTCTGTTGGAATTTGGCTTGCTTTTGGGTGGCAACTTTGAGGCCCAACGCAAAGAGTTTAAGATTATTAAGGTTGAACCTTTTAATTCAGTCAGAAAGATGATGTCTGTGCTTGTGGCTCTTCCAGAGGGTGGGATACGAGCCTTTTGCAAAGGTGCGTCGGAAATAGTATTGAGGATGTGTGACAAAGTGGTTGTTGACAGTGGAGAACCTGTTCTTATATCTGAAGAGCAAGAAAGGAATATTATTGATGTAATAAATGGCTTTGCCTCTGAAGCTCTGAGAACACTCTGCCTGGCTTTCAAAGATCTAGATGATTCTTCTGATGAAAACAGCATACCTGACAGTGGGTATACATTAATAGCAGCTGTTGGAATTAAGGATCCAGTGCGTCCTGGAGTTAAGGAAGCAGTTCAAACTTGTTTAGAGGCTGGAATTACTGTTCGTATGGTCACTGGTGACAATATATATACAGCTAAAGCCATTGCTAAAGAATGTGGCATACTTACTGCAGATGGTGTAGCTGTCGAAGGGTCAGACTTTCATAACATGTCACCCGAGGACATGAAGTGCATCATACCAAAACTTCAGGTTATATTTTCAAATGGTGGAATAATGAACTTATAACCTGAAGACTGCATGACGATGAAGTTGCTAACACTATATGACTTTTTATCATGGATACAGGTAATGGCTCGATCTTTGCCTTTGGACAAGCACACCTTAGTAACTCAGTTGAGGAATACATTTGGGAATGTTGTTGCCGTGACAGGCGATGGAACCAATGATGCTCCTGCTTTGCATGAAGCAGATATTGGACTTGCAATGGGCATAGCTGGGACAGAGGTCAGTGTTTCCGTAATATAAAGAATTTCTTTGTTATGTATAGTCATTGATAAATCTCTTTCTCTACCTCTGAGCGAAGAATACAAGAATTACTTTCAAGTAAGCTGTGTCCCTGTGTACTATTGAATCAATGTCATTCTTGCCTTTTAATTTTTTCAAATCTGTCTCAGTTCCTTATTTTATTATCCACCAATAGTTTAAAAGAAATGTGAATATGAGAGAGATGCTCCTTTATAACATTTTGTCCCTGGTTTTCTTTACGAAGAGACTTCATAATTGTAGCAGCAACTTCTGAACATGCTTGTAAATATATCAACTTTTTCCTTTGTGTGAGAGGTGATAATACTAAATGCAAACAACTCATTAGATAATTATGCTTCATATTTGTTTATCATCTTTGCACATTTCATATCTGCCATGGTATGGGTACAATAAAAGTTAATTCAGCCGGTAAGATCTCTTTAAGTGGTTAAGGTTTAAAAATAATTGGGTCTACAACAGCATTTTGGGAACTCAAGTTCCTTGGCTTTGGAAAAATATTCTCCTGTAGCTGGAAGAGAGCTTCTAGGGAATTGTATCCATAATACTTTTGAATTTGTACTAGTCTAATCCATTAAGATGGTTAATACAGGTATTTGATGTTCTTCCTGGTTTCATATTGGCAATAACCTTGCCTTTTTACGGATACTATTTACAGGTTGCCAAAGAAAATGCTGATGTTATCATCTTAGATGACAAATTTTCAACAATAGTGAATGTGGTCAAATGGGGCCGTGCAGTATATATAAACATTCAGAAGTTTGTGCAGTTCCAGTTAACGGTTAATGTTGTTGCTCTTGTGATCAATTTTGTTTCTGCATGCATCTCAGGTTTGTTAGTTGTGCCTTTTTTTTTCAAATTCGTGTCCTATGTCTAGAAGATCTTAAATCACCAGCATTGGCTTTCACTTGACTTTCAGGATCTGCTCCTCTCACGGCTGTGCAGTTGCTTTGGGTCAATATGATCATGGACACTCTTGGTGCACTGGCACTGGCTACAGAACCTCCACATGAGGGATTAATGAAAAGGCCCCCAGTCGGAAGGGGTGAAAGTTTTATCACCAAGGTCATGTGGAGGAATATAATTGGTCAAAGTATTTATCAACTGATCATCCTAGGGGTTCTCAATTTTGATGGGAAGCAGATACTGGGGCTCAGTGGATCAGATGCTACTGATGTACTCAATACGGTGATATTCAACTCCTTTGTGTTTTGCCAGGTATAATTATCCATTTTAGCCAATTACTTCTAATTCTTTGCCAATGTCTTATTCTATTTGAACATTGAGTACCATGATTTTCTAACTCTTTTTCTTTTTTGTTTAGGTCTTTAATGAAATAAATAGTCGAGAAATGGAGAAAATAAATGTATTCCAAGGCATTTTCAGCAGCTGGATGTTCATGGGAATTTTGTTTGTAACAGTTGTATTTCAATTCATCATAGTAGAGTTCCTGGGAACATTTGCAAGCACTGTGCCATTAAGCTGGCAACTATGGCTTCTTTGCGTCCTAATCGGAGCTGTTAGCATGCCCGTAGCAGTTGTCATAAAGTGTATCCCCTTTAGAAAGGATAGAGCTAAACTTCAGCACCATGATGGATATGAAGCACTGCCTAGTGGTCCAGAGTTGGCTTGAAGAGGGTTAAAGAACATTAGCTTTTGAAGCAAGAGCAATGAATCAAGTGCACACAATTCAAATGATTTGCTACAGTTGAAGGCCTTCAAAATTTTTCCAAGAAAATTCTGGCAAATAATGGCAGCCAGAAAATACAGTTCTTAAAGTCCACTCCGCCATGGTTCATCCCAGCTACAAAATGTGTTTTTAGGTGCGCTATTTTGACCAATTTACAGTTGCCCTGTTGGTTGCTATTTATCGTTCGCAAATGTGTGGAGCAGAATGCACACATTTTCTTAAAATGTTGTGTGTTCATATTCATTATCATACCACGAGAAACCGTTTGTCTGGGAATAAGGGTTTTTATTTGCGGGGGTGGGGTTTGTACTCTCCAGTTAAAAAATCAATATGATCCAAATTTTGTGGTGCGTGATCCTCGTACTCGGAAGTAAGCTGCATCAGATATGCCTTGAAAGCAGGCTAACAATTTATACTTGACATGGTTAAGTAATTTTTATATCAAATTATTACTCGGTACAATTTGAAAAAAGAAAAGACAAATCAATAGATTGAATTTATTTTGTTGCAAAGATAAAACCTGATCAGGCCGAGGAACCCAGAATGTGAAAAACAAACCTGATCGAACAAGTCATTTAGACATATTTTATAAACAAGTGGAGTGATGGTTATATTTCTGGAACTTACATCAATCCCGGCCTTATTGTTGTATTCACTGGGCTAATATGCAGTTCGATTTTCATTAGAAAAAACTAGAACAATAGAGATGGCCAGAGCAAGAAGGGTTTTGAGTGTCATACTCCAAATGAAAAATAATATAATCTAATACAAAAGCCGATATGCTTGTAATTGTGTAGATATAAATACTTAGCATACTAAACTGACACATAAAAGACACTCTCTCTCTCTGTCTAGATAAATTAATAACCACCCAAGAATCTAATGCAATTATCTGACTTCTTTATCTTCTTCATCAAACCAAAAATACTCAAAGAGATTTATCTTCAAATAAATTTCTAAATTCCGTGAATGATTCATCTGTATCTCCGCTTTGCTTCTCCATAACCAGCTACACCAAGAACAGTCATTGAGTACCCGGCAATGCCAATGAATGTCACAGGATTTCTAAACAGGAGAATCGAAATAACAACAGCCACAGCACCCTTTGCATTGCCTAACACCTGATCACAACAGCCAATCAAGGAAACCACAATTTAATAACAATGGAAAGTAATCATTCTCTTAGAAGCATCATTATTCTAGAAAGACAAAAGTAGAAATACTAAAGATGAATAGTTTTTAAGAAGTTTTGGGTAATCCAGAATCCTCTACAAGTAAAACAGATGATGTGGCATGACAAGAAGATTTGGTTATGGTTTTTGCTTACATGGACACATATTGAACTCAATTGTATTATTCAGCAGGGTTACATCCAAACCATAAATATATCATTGCTTCTCTGCGTGACTGATAAAAACTAACAAATACTTCTGTTGGTTAACTTGTAGGAACAAATTTGTGCAGAATTGGAAACATCTGCTGCAGAGTATATCATACCTAGTATTCATGCATACAAAAATTGAAGTAAAACAATAACAACAAATGTCAACAAACCTGGAGAGTCAGTGCACTTGTATGTTTGGTCACCAAAAAGTTTAACAAGTTTGCTGAATAGGCCATTGTTGAATTAACAATAAGAAGTAGCCACAAAAATCTATGCTGTTGTCCGAGGGATAAAGTGACCTCGAACACATTTGGCTCCATTATAATTGCTGCAGGCAATAAAACTAAAACTGCAATTGGGGACATGTACAGCAGCAAATTCATTGAGTTCAACCTTTCTCTGTAAGAATAAAAGAAAAAGATGCTACATGGTTAGTACACACAAGTGTGACTAAAAATAGATCATTAAGATTGAGCAGAAAACATGAAACTAACAGATTTGTGAATTGAAAAAAGTTCATAACAGCAAAAAGTTTTAAGGTATTTTGTATGTTGTGTCTATATCCCCAACCAAATCAGGAAAGAGAGAGAAGATGTGTAGATATGCATATTACAAAAGGAAAAACGGAAGAAGTACAACATCATTGCCTAACAATTAGTAAAACAATATACATAAGATCAAGGTCACAAACAATCCAGGATACAAGCACAAATAAAATAGAAAACCTGTTTGGGAAGAATTAATTTCACTATAACTGTGATGAAATGATCAGACCTAAAACTACCAGGGGTCAAGCAGTTTTGTTGTTATTATTGTTATTTTCTTTATTATTACTTTATTTTATTTTCTTTAAGAAACTAAAGAGAAAATTGGATCAAAAGTGTGAAGAGAGGAGATACAGCTGTGGACCAGACGTCTACAAGGGAAACAAAAGAATAGGTGAGGGAATCAAAACTACACAAAAAAAAACAAAAAAGCAAAAAAAACACTATTAATGAATCCCAAGGTGTAGGTGCACCCATCCATTCCTACTTTTAATACTACAAAGGGTTCATTTTTTTCTTTCCATGATGAAGTTAACCACTAAAATGCCCCTGCTCTATACAAAACAACACTGACAGATAAAATGAGGTTCAACTATGGCAAGGAAAGTACATGCCACAGGAATCGGGCAAACTATTAGAAATTCCCTTTGAGATAGAATGTGCACAAGGACACTGTCACTCCCTCTCATGCTCATTACCACAGGCTGTAAAAGTACAACAGAGGTTGATTCTGCAAACAGCTTCAGAAAAAACCCATTTGTGTTTGGAGGACATTGTATAAGTGTATTGAATGAGCATTTATTTTAAAGGTCGCAATTATTTCCTTAAACTAATTTTTTTTCCCTCAACCAAACTTTTCAGAAGATACCATCCACTTAGCTTGTTTTTTTGAATGTTTTTTGCCATTATCAAATGTATGAATTATTCCATTTTATATTACAAGTTCATCACTTATGGATGAGAGTAGGGACATCAATTCTCGCTTTCGTAATTTGATTTTGTAAAGGATGAAATTAATTTATGTCCTACAACAGAAGATTTTGTTAATGGTACTCAACATGGGGAATTTACCGAGTACATTCAATGTAGGTTCAGTACCAAAAGCAATAAAGCATTTACCCTTCTGAAGAAAGCAGGATACCCTGAAGAACAGACTTGAAGGCCCTTGCAGCGGTTGCACTTATACACATAATAAATCCATACAAATGAAAACCTGGTTCACCCTGCCACCAACAAAAGAATTCAAAAGCTTATAGTTGCATTAAAACCGGCTTGAAGAGTTTTTGGAAGAAGAGACAGGAAAGAAATTACACAGGAAGTAGTACAAGACTTTCCTTTCCTAGACAATCAAATTATCAAACAGGTTAACATCAGATAACGAGGAAGCAGCGTGGCTAGAAGGAAAAATTAAGTTCGTAAAAGCCCATTAACGTAAGCTTATTTGAAATTATAAAAGCACATCTTAGCTGCAGAGAAAAAGAACTTCCTTCGGCTAGAATCTATCTTGTTGATGCACTCATATTTATAAAACTTATTTGCATGGGACAACACAAGAATGTTCTATCACAGAGGTTTTAAATCACACGTGTGTAGCACAGCAACACTGGTGATAAAGGCAGAGTTAATAGATATAATTATGACCAGGGAAAGCCGAATGAATCACATACTAGCTCATACAACAAAATTCCAGATCTAGATTCATAGGCATTGCATACAAGATCCATACAATCAAACAATAAAAGAACCAAAATGCAGTCAATATAAAATCTAGATCAGAATCCAAGACCAGCCATTGATCCAAAACTTATAATTGTAACATAATTATTAACCATTGGATTATTAAACAAGGAAAATAAACAAAATTCACCTCACTGGCAATGACCACCCCAGCAACAACAGGCACAAGAGTAGCATACGTAATCCAAGCTTCCCTCTTAAGGGTCATAAGGTAAGCAAACAAGGCGGTGAAAAAGGGTGTCGTGGCACCCACAGCCTGATTAAACGAAACAGGAAGAAACCGAAGAGAAATATTGCCACCAACAACAGACCCGCAAAACACAATGCTTAAAGTTGCAATCTTGAGAAGCTGAGCCCTTGATTTCAAAGCTTGTAAAGGAACAACCTTTAGAACCACAATGGACATGTAACTGAGAATGGCACAGGCTGACATGTGACACATGGTAAGAAAGATTGGAAACTTGAATCCATAATTGGAGAGCAAGAATTTGTTAAGCAAGAGAACACCAATGTTTGAGGAGTACCAGAGGATTACCAGAGATAATACGAAAAAAGATTGCTTTTTTGATGACATTTTTGTTCAAATGTTTTGGTGGTAACGGTGTCTGGGATGGATTTGTGAGGCAAACAACTTGCTTTCATTCATTCATTAATTCACTCGTTCATTTGATCTGATTGTTTATATTTTTTATTTTTTATTTTCTATATTTGATTTGATTTGATTTTGTTGTTTTCCTTATTTTAAGAAAATTGAGAAAGCTGCCTGGTGTTAGTGTCCGTTCGTATGTACACGTGTCGGTGGCATTTTGCACGGATGTGATCAGGTGCAATTATGTTATTAATAAGTTTGAGTCCTCAAAAAATAATTATGACACTAATAAATAAATAAATATTAATAAGTTGATCTAAGAAAATTAATTCTATTTTTTCCAATTACAAAATTATTAATTAGGGTTTGAGTATAATAAATTAATTCTATTGTTTTTCTAAATTTTATAATAATGAAATTAATTATTTCTACTAAATAGGTTAAAATGTGACATGAAGTAGGAGTAATACACAATGCGACTGAAAATAGCAGAGGATGTCAACCAATTACATTTATAAACATTTGTTTGAAATTGGATGAAAAGCTAATGCCAACATAAATAAAACCCTGTAAAAGTAGAGCATAGAACAGACTTCTCAGCTCTTTTAATCATTCAAATTTATCTACAATGCAGAATAAGAATAAAAGCAACAGTGACTATAATTGAAAGAAGAGCAATGCATGCAATGCTTGTATCTTTTCATTTTCTGTACAGGATATTGATGAAAATGTATGTATAAATCCTCTTGCTCAACAAAGAAAACCACTACATTTATATATCTCAAATTTCAACATAGTAGGACACAAATTTACAGATACATCGGTATTTTCAGCTCTACGCTCGCTGAAACCCATATAGATTAGTTAGAGATCCAAGTTTTCTTTGAAATAAGCTGCTGGCTGTTCATAAACGTTGACCTGCTTTTGCTACAAAGTGATGCAGTGCCAATACCCAGCAGATAGAAGTTACAATACCTGCATCTACACCAAATTTTATGTGACTAAAGGAAGTATGGCATCACTCCTCTGGCCGAAAGAAAGTATAAGTTGAACTACTCTCTGTCTTTGTAACCTGCATTGCAGCAATGTTTAAGCTTTTTTTTAAAGGTAATATTATGAAAAAAACTGAACCAGATAAGAGATCCAAAGAGAAATATTACAATCGTTTTCAAATTACAGAGGACTGATTTCAGCTATTAATGTCATCTATGTCATACAGAAACAAACTTTTGGTTCTTATCTATTAAAAAGATAGTGCCTGAGGTTCAAAAGATTCATAAATTGGTCATGATCTGATAATAGTGTTTATGGAACCAAATGCTTTTATTCAAAATTTCATCTAAACAGTGTCTTTCTACACTGAAAAGCTTCTGCATCCTGATTCAAGAATATTTGAAAGTATCAGTTGTTAGAAAAACTAACATACATGCTATATCCATAGAAATACATCAGAATGCAATTATAATTAATAGTCTCTCTGTCTCTCTCTCTCTCTCTCTCTGTCTCTCTATATATATATATATATACACACACATACATTCAGCAGTTTTGGATATTTGGTATACCTTCCTTGGGAGACAAAATATCACTGTTAAAGAAAGTTTTTGATGGTTAGCATACCAACCTCAGAGTTATGAGATAGTCCAGCAGGAACAAGAGACGTCCACAACATGGGGTCTACCAAGGGATCAGTAGTGTTGTAGTTGGTCAGTAGTGGTGCAGACAAGAAAGGACCTAACTGGAACACATTTTTCTGAAGAGATAATCCCCCTGTCATTCCGAGCGCAGCACTAAGTCTCTCGCTCCTCCCATCATGACTTGTTGATTTCTCAACAGCCTTACCATAGTCCATCTTGTTAATAATATTCTTGTTTTCATTTTCATCATTATCGATGTTGTTCTGTTGCTTTTTTAGTGCTTTCTCTTGGAAGCTCTTGTAGGCAGATGATTGGGACAGGATGCTCAAAGCAGATACTGAAGACCCTCTATGCTTCTTTCCTCTGTGAGACATGCCTAAATGGGGCATCTGGTATGGTTCAGTAGGCTGCATCTCCCATTCTGATTTCTTAAGTTCGCTACTGATGTCTTCAGCACAAGCATGCTTTGCCTCCTCCGACGATTTGGCGGCAGAATCCACTTGACGAGTTTTGTTCGGTCCCCACCACTTGATGTAGCTAGTTAGATCAATTTTTCTATCAAGGCAAAAACCGCCTAAATATTCACCTTCAGTTGATGGATCATCACCTGCACCTTTAATTGAAATAGAACCATCTAACATTAGAAATGGAAGAACTTAAAAAGCCTATCATCGTTAGTTTGCAATAACTACATAGCATTGCAGAATTCTTTTCTATGTAGCAATTTTGAGTATTAATCAAAGTTCTTTTACCAGAGCTTACCATAATTTGCACTATTGAAGTATTCGGAACCAGCAATACGTGTAAGTGATGAGTCCCATCGACTACTTTGTGATAGCCAAAACAAAAAAGAATCATAAAAATAACATCATTAATCATCTAGATAAAGACATGTCATATTGCAATGGTAGATCTTCTTCATTTTTATTTTTTTTTGGCTTAGTATGACTTATGTGCATAAAATTGTAATTTGTGCTACTAACATACCTAGAAAGTCCACGATATTTGGAGATTCCTCTTGAGAAACCACTGCTTTTTCTGCAATGAACATCTAGCGTAAGCAACATTGTAATTTCAGTACAGGGCACACATTCCTAACCGTGTATACGCATTTCAAACCATTTACATACCTTCGAAGAGATGCAAGATAGTCCTCTCTTGAGACATTCTGCATCTCTTCAAGATCTCTAGCATAATCAGTAACCTTCATGAAACGGCATATTAATCATTATTAATAAAAAAATAGTGCTAAAATAATTCTGATTGCCATTAAGTAAACTTAAAATAAATTAAAAATATATATAATCATTCTACATCATCCATTTTTTTTTCCTTTTTTGGTTCTCCAGGAAATGCTCCATTAGCAGAAAATAATGGCAAGAACAATGCGATAGAATGATTCTCTATTTGTCATGAAAGGTGAAAAGACTAAAAGAACTATTGTCTCACTGGAAAATTGATTAGAGTCCCAGGGCCCCAATACTTTAAGGCAGCAAGATCGTATGCTCTAGCAGCGGCCTCTTCATCGTCATATGCTCCTGTAAATATATATTAGTTGTTGTGTACTAGTATAAAAACAACATGGGCCTTCACAGGTTCAGCCTGCAATGTAGGAAAGACTGTTCGGGACCAAAAGTATTAAGCTACAACTTACCCAAGTAAACTGTCGTAAGAAGTTCAGCACCAAGTATTCCATGCACATTAAGAAGGGAAAGAAATTAGAGTCAGTTTTAATAAACCCATTAGATTTCCACAAAGAGTTTTGAGTGGCATATATTTAATGTGTGTACGAGGGGAGAGACACAGAGAGGAAATAGATGAGGGCAGGGATACCTTGCTTTCCCTTCTTATTCTGATTCTGATTCCACGTACTTTTATCCCAAAGGTGAGCTTCATAGCGCCCTGTCCATCTATGCCTGATGTTTATGAATATTGAAACCAGAGAATTATTCAACATTTCAAAGGAATTGCAGATTTTAGAATCATCAGTAGTTGAAGAAGATTAGCAAGTGCAAATATATGCAAAACATACTGAAAATTAGAATCATAATAAAAACAAGCAGTTGATGAGCCAAAATTGAATAGCCATGACATGACTTTGTTTCTAATCAAGCAAAAAAGACAGCTAAAGCAACCTATCTGATCAGGCAAGAACATCCTTATCAACTATGAACAAGAGTTGGTATACAAACTAAGCTGACTTGATAAGTTAGCTCTAAAATTTACTATACACCGTTTATCTCAAGCATTTAATTTTAGATTAGATTTCTCCTTTTATCCTTTATTTTCCCTTTTAAATTTTCAAATAATCTGCTTCTGATAACTCTATAAATAATTGTTTAATTATTTTTAACAGTTTCCCTTAAATACACAACAACCATAATCAACAATGAGAAATTCAGGCAATAGTCTCATCATGCGAACAGGCTTCCAAAATGATCAATTAGCTTCATAGAAATATAAAATTAGACGGATAGTTTCCAATTATCCTCTTCAAATTAGATAAGCACACGTCTTATTAATCTGTACAGTTCTTTCCTACAAAGCATTCACAACCGCATCTGCAAATTGAAGAACCTGCGGAATCGTATAGTCAAAAGTGCATATGCATTCCATATCTAAAACTAATCCACTAAACATGCACTTAGTTAACCCAAGCCTTATGGTTACTGGCTACAGAAACTTTACAATAACCCACTTCAATTAAACACCTTTAACAAAACTGAGCTCAAAAATATTCCAGCCCGCCAAACAATTCACTGAACTCTGTGCCCACATATACTTTGAGAAAAAAGGAAAACAATGAATGAAGAAGAAAAAGTAGAGTGAAGTAAATGTTTAATCCACCTGGTGACTCCACGATAAATAGAGCTGCGTTTACCCGCAGTACAAGGAGGCATTCTACTGATGCGTTCTTTAGCGGTACAGCCTCTCTCTTTCTTTGCTTTCTTTAATCCTCTGTAAAGTAACAGCTGATCATTTGCTATCACTGCCTCCGAAGTTTCACCACCAGCACTTCCACTACCACCACCCCCACCACCACCACTCCCACTACAACCACCGCTACTACTAACTTCGTGTTTCAGCCCAGGATCCGACGAAGAAGACGCCATGATCCAATTCAAGCCAAACGAAAACCCAAACCCTAGGAGAGAGAAAATCCCAAGTGACCGAGAACCGACCCAAACACTGTAGGCGAGAGCGAGGACGAGTGAGAATGTTGACTCGAGCTCTCGTTCTGTTCTTGGCTTCGAAGACGAGTAGTGAGATAAAACTACAGTGAAAGTGCGAAGAGTTGTAGTCAATTACGGAAAAACCCTCGGCTAGTATTTTGAATGACTGGACAGTGAGGGAGGATTTATGTAAAAAGGCGAACGGTTACAACGGCTAGGATAGGCTTGAGGGTATTTGTGTCATCTCAAAGGGTTTGAAAATTTTAGCTGGACAGATCCAGAACATATACCGTGCTGTGCCACGAGGGATGCCAAGGCCACCTGTCTGTTACAAAATCCGCCAATTGTATTTGTATAACATGCATGACTAAAATATAGGAAACCTTGCTGACCAGAGCCGGCGACATGACATGGGCAACGACCATAATTGACAAATTTGTTGTCGTCACTTTCTGACTCTAAAGGTATCCAAGGAATTCACCAAGTTCTCCCCTTTTTACCGAAAAGCACTTTTACAGACCTGCTTTTACATAAAAAGAACATTGATTTGTTCTCTACGGACTCTTTCAAGCAAACCTAATATTTCCATTGAAAAATCCAGTAGGCTAATCATCTCAACTCAAATAAACAAGAAGTGAAATGGGTATATCACCATGGATACAAATATCTTTACATTTTCAGAGTCAAAATCAGCTGTACCCAATTTATGTAAAAGTAACTCCTTTTATTATCCAATTCTGTTATGATATACACTACAAGCCCAAATCCGTACAAATTATACGTGATTAAATACAATGCCTCTAGGATTGGTTAGCTTCAATCTTTTCAATAACGGGTCATGGGATTGCTGCAATCTGGATGTATAACAGGGATCAGCAACTCTTGCAGGCTTGCAGGTTGTAGCGTTATAATTATGTTCTAGCAGTCAACTGTGACAATGGAAGAAGAGGAACTACTCATAGGTTGTTGGTTCAAACTTGATTCCCCAGATTTCCTTTGCAAGGATTCTGCAGAATTTCAAGAGCAGGTGAGATTTCAAGACAAGTAATGTTAATAGTGATCTTTTACATCAAATTCATGCAGCGATGTAGAAAATGTTCCAAATGAATAGGAGAAACAGAACTTATGTGAAATTACCAACTCTTTCTTGAATAATAGTTGCAGATTCAGCTCCACAACTTGTTTGTGCAAAAGAAACTATATCGCGAATCATTCCATTTGAAGGTTGAATTCCAGCATCCTCCATCCATTGCAGGACCTGCACAGAGATTTCACAAGTTTCAAATGCACCTTGAATGTAAAAGCACTGAAGTGACACCCATCACCCGAAAAAACAGAAACAATGGATAAGCTCAAGCCACATCATCCTAAAGTCATAGCAATCCTCAGGAAACAAGCAAACCAGAAAACAACATAATTTCACTTCCACGTATATAATTCACAGTAAATAGACTATTAACCCATTTGCGTGTTTATAACTTCCATGAAACACAAAGGAGATATTACAGAGTAGTCTCCAAAAATATAAGGGAGCAAATCCCAATACATAAGGACTCAGTAGAGTTCGCCTGACCTGGAAATGTTCATTGTTCACAGTTTAAATGATGAATATAATATAAACAGAAGCTCAGACATTTCCTTCTCACTCTACGGAATGAAATTGATTCGCTTCTTTAGAGGAGCATTTTAATAGAACTCCAGAAAGAATTATTAATCAGTATGTAACCATATACACAATACTAACTTCCACGCCACTGCAGTAGTGCATTAGACATGTAATATGGGCCATGCAACCACGATTTGGCAGCCCTGGAACCCTTGAGTGCCTAGATTGCCTTGGCACAAACAGTAGCCTAGGCACGAACAATGATCATCTCAAAACATCCTAAACATAAACACTGTTTGGCCAGGCCAGCCCAACCATGGTTAAGGAGGTTGGCCCAGTGCGACCCAGTAGGCAGGGCCCAATCATTCATGAAACATTTGGGCTTCAGGCCATGCCAGCCCGAAGCCCAACAGACTAGCACAAGAATTTAAAAAATGATATTTTTAAAATCTTAATACGCATACCCACACTCTAAATATAATAGTATTTAAAAAATTATATACAAAACCTAAGATACCAGCTCAGCACGTGTGGGCAGTGCCAGGCCCATGCTTCATCTTGCCTGGAACCCAGGCCCAGCACAACAAATGTAGCGAACCGGACTCATGCCCTGCTGCTATAAACAAGTAAAGCAAGCCTGGCCAGTCTCTTTTTCGTGTCTAGAACCAATCTTTAATAAAATGCATCCAAGCAGTTCACCACCATGCCAACTATGCAATCTAGAGACCAATAAATGCATAATATTCATAGGATTAACTTGAAAGAGAATCAAAGATTTTTAAAAAATACCAACTTTGGAACTCTGATTAAAAAATAAAAGTTACCTCCATATATTTTCTCCAATTTCCAACAGCCAAAAGATTTTTCAACAAAACAGAATAAGTATTCAAGTTGGCTTCAGCGCCACACGATACTATCTTGAAGAACAACTGCATGTTCAAAAGAATGGTACAACAAAGAACAAGATTAGACTGAAATGTTGATGAACATCCATATAATAATAATCTTTCAATAATAACAATGTTATTATTTTAGTTAAATGAGGATGGTGTAATGAAAGCCATTTGAGTGACATTCAATGGCTCACTGTCTTTTGAAATCAACTTGAAGATTTCAGCTAAAAAGACAATGATTACACAAAAGATAATGATTTGAGAGCCACTGGATACAATGGCTCTTATCATCCTCACAGGGGTGACCCTAAGGACAGATGACATAGACAGCTATAAGGACAAAAATTTTAGGGCTCTTGATTGATTTGGAGAAATTAAAATCTACAGGGCTAAATAGTTTAAAGGCTTTTTACAACAATTTTGAAGAGTTTTTGAAATGTGCTGGCCTTTTTCTTTCAGAGTTAATTATCTTGAGAGACCTTTTACCAAATAACACAAAGAAGCAATTGGCATACTAAGTCATTTGAAGACACAAGATAATTGTTTTCCTAATGCATGGATTGCATATAGAATTTTATTGACTATACTAATTACTATTGCATCTATGAAAAGAGATTTTTCAAAGTTGAAAATTTTCAAATCTTACCTTCAATCAATCATATCCCAAGAAATATTAAATAAATTTATTGTTTTGTTATTGAAAATTCTTTAGCAAAAAAACTTGATTGACTTAATTAGTGATTTCACAGTTAAAAAATTGAGAATACTAGTTTTTTAGTAGTACTAAGTTTTTGTAATTAAATTTTTGTAAATTAATTGGTTAATCTGAAGCACATATTTGATTATGCAAAGTAAATAAAGTGTTTAAACTTAATTCAAGAAGACTAGTTTTTTAGTGGTGCTAAGTTTTTGTAATTAAACTTTGGTAAATTAATTGTTAATATAAAGCATATATTTGATTACGTAAAGTAAGCAAAGAGTTTAGACTTAATTAATTTTCAATCAAACAATAAAATAATATAATTTTTTATATCTTTTTGTTTATGTTATGTGTGTGTGTAGATTTTTCCCTCCTACGGATAATTTTCTCAAAATCTAAACCAATAACTTTTTATTCAAAAAATTCTGAAAGATTAAAAAAAATAAAACAAGTAAAGAGTTACTAAATCAATGTATTGGATTTCCCAAACCTTTCATCTACTGGTCCAGATTTTGAAGAAATGCTGATGTCTGCATGAGATATTCTTATATGTATAAAAGTTTTCAAATACCTTCATCATGGACTCAATTTTCCCACTTTTGCCAAGAAGATGCAGAAGTTGGTTCAGAAGTCCAATTGAAACTACAGAGAACGATGGTTCCATCAATTTGATCAGATCAATTGTTGTCTTCCAGTCTCGTAACCTACGACAAAGTTAAGATTTTAGTAGCCAAGCCGTCCAAAAATCTGGTGATACACTACTTGTGTTATATTTTGTTCAAAAATAATGTAAATCAAACAAGAATCACAATCAAAATGAAGCAAAGATAGGATTTTAACAGAAATATTAACAGGTGATTTCCATCAGCCCTTAGAATGATTTATTTCCTTATAACTTCGAGAATATCCATAGTATAAGCATAGATGAAATATTGTTATATGTACAAGTATCCTCCAAATATCAAGAAATGTAGAAATAATATATCTTAAGAAAGATAAGGAATCTCATTATCAGCTAACGGCAAGTCACTATTTGTGTACTAAAATGCACAGGCCAGCACAGGATAAAAAACATAATTTAAAATTACATGAATAGAGACTTTCAAGAAAGCAGAAAGAGTCATAAAACAACAAACTTAAACATTTACACAAAATATAGGTCAGATCATGGAACTTACATGCTACAAGTTGATACCATTTCAAAGAAAATAGCATCGCAAAAGGTAATATCTTTTTCTGTCATAAACTCTGCCAGAACAAGAACCTTGGATGGTTGGCCTCCTTTATTGAAAGCTCTCATCAGTGCTGAACATGCAATTGAATCTGGTTGGATATTATCTTCCTCCATTTCCAGAAATAGTGCACATGCCTTTCCCCATTCATCTGAAATAAAAAATTAGAAAAAGAACACAATTCTAGGAGATTAGCTCAGAAGTTTAAGTTATTTGAGTCACTGTCTTGTCAAATTCAGTGGGCATACACAGTCACCTGCAGCGTTATAAGCATGCAGCATTGCAGTATATGTAATAACATCAGGAGGGCAGCCAGACATCTTCATCAAGTTGAACATAGATTCTGCTTCAGCTACTTGGCCCTAGAGATTGAAATAAAGCAGGAAGAGAAAAAAAATCATATTTGCTTAGTCACACATAGAGAAGTTAAAACCGTTTTGATTTGCTTAGTCACATATAGAGAAGTTAAAACCATTTCTTGCCAAAGAACATGCCTGTTTGCTGTAGGCAGAGATTGCAGATGAGAACACCTGCTTTGTCAAAGGAATTCTCCTATTCATCATCTCATCAAGAAATCCGAGGGCCTCATTATGCTTTGACAACTTACAGCAACTAGTTATCAAGACAGTATAGGTAACAGAATCAGGCATAACTTTTCTTTTTTTCATGGATTTGTATAAAGCTATAGCCTTCTCATATTCTCCCACATTCATATAGCTTCCAATAGCCGAATTATATGCAACTGTGTTCAATTTTATGCCTCTCATCTCAGCTGCTGAAAGTACAGCATCAATATTTACTTTTCGACCACAACGGCCACAGGCAGCCAAAAGGGTGCATATTGACACAACGTTTGGCTGAATACCATCTTGCTCCATTTTACGGAAGATCCCCACAGCTTCAGCTAACAACCCATTAGATCCATAGGCATCAATAAGTGCACTGTAACTAACAAGATTTGGCTTCAAATTGTTTCTCCTCATCATGTTAAATACTTCCCTGGCCTTTAAGGGTTGTTTTGATCTTCCATAAGCATTAAGTAGAGACGTATAAGATACAATATCTGGATGTAAACCATTTTTCTTTATCTCATTAAAAACTGATAGAGCCTCCACACTCATTCCATACGAAGCATATGCACCCAGTAGGGCATTATATGAAACAATATTAGGTTTTAAACCTTCTGCAAGCATTGTATTGAAGACAGCCTTACAATTTTCTATCTGCCCACTGACAGAATACAAATGAATGATGCTAGTGAATGTCACGATGTCAGGGTCACATTCTGCTCTCTTCTCCCTCATAGAATTGAACAAATCAATAGCTTGCTCATACTGTCCAAGCTTTACTAGGCAATAGATCACAATATTATGGGTGGTTGTGTCAGGACGGATATTTGTCCCTTTCATTAGTTCAAAGTAAGACAAAGCTTTCGAGTACTGAGCCCCCCTCTTGTATGCAGACAACACAATATTGTGAGTCACCAGATCAGGCCCAACTCCATTTTCTGTCATTTTCTTGCAGACTTTCAGAGCTTCTCTCCAATTTCCACTAGATCCACAAGCATTAATCAAGTTGTTGTAGGTTGACCGGCTAGGAGCGATCTGCGCACATATGTTAAGATCACAAATGTCTCTAGTAGAAACAATATAAAATGCCAAAGAAAAATTATGAAAAGCAAAACCAAAGCCAATAATATTACACAGTTATGCCAAAGAGTTAAGTTTCCAGGAAAAAAATTAGTACGCATAAAGCAAAAGCAATGATATATCATGATGATTTATATCCATATAGTTTTCTTAAGGGATAAATGACATCTAAAGAACACCATGACATGAAGTCTGATTACGTAAACGATTGAAGCTAGTACAAAAGTTTAGGATGAAAATACTATAAGTTGATAGTTGTGGTTGGAGTTGAAATTAGGCAATCTTTTGTAACCAATGATAAGTTGATGGGATCACCAAGGCTGCACATAAAATCCCTTTTCTTAAGGTCAACTAGCACACAGCAGTCATCCATGTTAATTCTCACTGACAAATCTCAAAAATAGTATTAGGAGGGAAGATTTTCCGATTTGTGAATTTTCAATTTATTTCAGAAACTATCGCATGACAGAAGCAAAAGAAATCAAGAGATGAGCATTTTGGTTGTAAAAGTGCAATGGACTAAGCCCCCAATAAATATATAAATAAGATAGAAATAAGTTTTAAGGAGCATAATTTCTAGGAAGCAAAAACAAACTCCATCAAAATGTTCATGCAATCATAAACATATTGATGCTTGCTCCATGAAAAAATATACAACACAAAATGGAAATTGGAACAATCATTGGGAAAAATCATGGAAGATTACTCTCTTTACCTATTGGAAAAAGAACACTGTGAAAAGCACTGCATACAGAAAAAATAAATATGCCAGCCATGAAATGGTAATGGTAATGGTTCCATAATTACTGAGGAGCCAAGTAATGTTCCAATTATATCTCAAAATACTATCTTTATCATGAAAAGAAAAAGAAGGAAAGCTCACATCAAGCTAGACCCAGAAAGATTGATTAGGGAAGGAAATAAGAATACACACAGCTGCACGCAGCATATCATCAAAGATATTCATGGCCCAACGCCATTGACCAGCTCGACCATGTGCATTGATAAGAGCATTGTAAGTTTCAGCATCTGGCTTACACCTAGCAGGTGAATAATAAAAACGGAATCAACATACCAACAAATGACCCAAGAAAAGACTCCACTATCACACGTTCCAACTTATAAAAAGATTCTTGCATACAAAAAATGATCAGGTGTTTCCTCACAGACAGTTTCCAAAATTCATATCAGCATTTTATAGCTGCATCCATCAGTCCAAGACAGCAGTTACTAGCATCAATGTCCCTTAAAAGTTATAGGAATTGTGATGGAAGATGCAAAACTAATAAGCATACCTCCAATTTTGCATCTCGAAAAACAATCCTCGTGCCCGATCTGTGTCGTTATGCCTAGCATGCAACCTGATCATCATATTGTAGATATCATTGCGGGCACAGTAATTCTTCTGATTTTTCATCCAATTGAAAACTTGATTGCAATGGTCAATTGCACCTCTTTGCGTTAGCTCCTATTAAAAGTAAAAGACAGCTAGAGAAATTCAGTCTCTTTCCTACTCCAACTGCCATAGGACAAAAATCGCTGTTTTTAACACAATTCTTAACCAGCACTTTACATGACATCAAATTAAAAATGGAAAATAAGTAATTTACAAGAGAAAAACATAAAAATGATAAAAACTTTGGCTCCAATTATTTAACACCGAGAATCAGATGACAACAAACCATCAACTCCAGTGTTGCGTTTTTCAGCAAAGTATTGTGCCATAGGATTAACATTGGATAAAATTCAGATTTGGCATTTCCAGTTTCACTCAATTACGATACCATGGTACCAAACACAGTGAAATCAATATCATTACAGTATTATTTTCGAAGATTGGAATTAAAAAACATGAAATTGATCAACAACACGAAATGAAATACCTTTATTAAAAAAGGGAAATTCTTTCTAGCGAACCGGCCAACCCACCGGTTCAAAACACCCTCAACATCTTCAAAATGTTTGAGCTCCAACACTTTCTCAACGACCTCAGAAACCGTCCAGTCTTTTTGAAATCTGTTACCCTCCACAACTAAACGATGCCGCCTAGGTATGCCCGATTTTCTAAGTCCACTCAGTCGAGTGGATACCTCGTGCTCACCTTTGTCGTAGTCCACGAACACCGATTTTTTCCCTTCGAAGGGAGGCTCGGCATCGGGTTTCTTCTTGCAGTGAATACTAAGAGGTTTGAGTGAGTTGGAGTGAGTTGAATCGGGCGAGTGGGTAAGTTTGAAAGTGGGAGAGTGGTGGTGTAAGGAACCGGTAGCCATTCGGATTTGGATAATGTTGAACCCTGCAGTTATTTTGGAGGGTTTTTGTAGCCGTTATACTGGACATGTTAGGATATTTATATATATATATATATATATATATATATATATATATTAATTCTCCGTTGTAAAATTTTATGTTATGCTTATGGAAAGGATAATAACAGACCGATCCCTGATTTTTTAATTTATCACTTTTGCATCTGAGGCTTGGCATTCTGTCTTAATAGCTGAACTGCCCATCAAAATTCAAACGTACATCTTCTCTGTCATCAGCAAGATTTTTACTTCTCTGTGTCTCATAAAAGCTGCCATATTGCACCTTTTAATTTATCAGAGTAAATATAAGTGCATTGAATGATTCCTTACACGTTAATATTCTGAGAATGTTTCATGTTCTGTAGTTCAATTTTATGGGTTTGTTGGATAGATTATTAGAGAAATGGGATTATATTCAAGAGCATTCGAGTGATGGGGAAAGGCAGATAAGTCAGAGATTGTGATGAGGGATGGCAAAATGTTGTTAAGAAAATTGATTGCCTCTCGTAATGGTAACTGTAATCCTTTCGTTGTTTCACTGCTAATGAGCTCAAGAAACAACCAACTATGACACACATTGTTATGCGAGATGCATTCTCTACAAACTGTACAAAGATTTTCTCGAGGACCGGCCAATTTCTGTGATGAAGTTTGCAGACTATGAAAATTAATTATCCTTTCAATAGCATTAGATTTGCTTCACAAATGTGTCACAAAAAATGTTTGAAGTTCCTCGGAAGCTGCTTAGAGACTCTCAAGTTCTCATTCTAGTGCTTGAATCTTTAGAGTATCCCCTTGACCATTGCATTCACGGTCCTCCTCAACCCCATTTGCAATCTTTACTGTTGAAACATAGGCTAAAATTGCAATGGAGATAGCTAATGCAGTTTCTTACCTCCACAAAGGATTCTCCAGGTGAATTATGTTTGGAGTTATCAAACGATTAAGCATCTTACTTGGAGAAGGCTATTTTGCCAAACTATTTGATTTTTCACTATCTGTGTCCATTCCAAAAGTTGCAATAACTAATTGTCATTAATAAGTGAGAAAATTCTTTTTTGATTTTTATCTTATATCCATGAGAATTGTGGTTTGGTTTATGACTAGCATAGGTGTCGAGTGCCAGTAGAGTTAAATCAGTTGTATATTACCTCTGTTGCCTTATATTTGCTGGACACTTCGATTAAACCATTATGCATTTCATTGTATCATAAATTTACAAGTTGTTACTGCAAGTTTTATGTTAGCTCAGTTTCAGTTAAAAGCATTTCATGGGTTTCTGCATAGGTGAGATGAGTTATTTTCTGAGAAAGATCAAGCATTCAGAAAAGGCAGATAAGATAACATTTTTGATGAGGAATGGTGAAGCTTTCCTAGAAAAATTGATTAAACCTTGTAATAACAAACGTAACCCTAATTCGTTGTTTCTCTGCTGTAGAGCTCAAGAGAGCAACAAACACATATGACAGATCAAAACTTATAACAACTGGAAGGGGCTATGAATTATACAAGGGTTTTCTGCAAGACCATTTTGTTCCTGTCATGAAGTTTGAACACTATGCTGATGCAAGTGAAAGTTCCTTTAATACCGTCATATTTGCATGACAATGACACATAAAAATGTGTTGAGGCTGTTCGGATGCTGCCTGAAGACTCAAAATCCCATTCTAGTTTTTGAATCTGTGGAGTATGGAACTCTTGCTGATCGTATTTACCATCCTCATCAACCCCATTTTGAGTCTTATCTTGAGCCTTTACCATCGACACAAAGGTTAAGGATTGCATTGGAGATAGCTAATGCAATTGCATATCTCCATGTTGGATTCTCCATGCCAATCGTTTTTAGAATGCTCCAACCATCAAATATTTTACTCCATGAACAAAATTCTGCCAAACTGTATAATTTTTTGTATCAGAATCTATTCAGGAGGGTGAAAGGTGATGGCAACTTTCGGATATCTTCCACCTGAATGGATTGCTACTGGTGATTGTAACGAGAAGTGTGATGTTCGTTGTTTTGGTATATTGCTACTCGAGCTTTTGACTGGGCAGCGAGCAGTTCCCGCAGTTGGTATATCAATTTTTTTCAAATAAATTATTTATATTATTTTTTTAATATTTCATTTGAGCATTTAGATTTTTAAAATATTTTAATTAAAAATTATAAAATTAAAATAATTAATAAAATATAAAATTTTATTTTAAATTTATAATTTAATTAAAATTGAACAAACTGAAATATAAGATAACTTATTAAATACTATAAATTTCAATTTCATGTGAAATTACAGACAAATCTGATTTTGTTCAACCCTAAGTTGGCAGAGTTGTTCCGGGGCTAATTGGCAATTGAGGTGCAGGGTTTAAGGAGGTTGAAGATTGAAGGAAGGAGGGTTAAATGTTTGTTTGGGAAGAAGACGTATAGAATGGAAGCAGAGAATGAATGCCGTATGCTCGTTTGAGCTTGGGCCAACGAGTCGAGAGTTAAGGCCCAATTCACAAAAAAAAATAATGTTGCACGTTTAAAAAATTAATTTTAAAAATGTATTTTAAATGGAGGGCTCACTCATTATATTTAAATAATAATTTTAATAAATTTCATAATTATTTTATTTAGACATGTCAACAATCTAATAATTTTAAAATTTTACGATTTCTAAAAATTTTCTATTTTACCAGCTTCAATGTAGCCAAGGAGTTTGAATTTACCGAGGTACGGGCAGTCCTACAACATACAAGTACCAAACTTAAATTAAACACGTGTGCTTTGTCTCAAGTAAACTTCTTCTTCAGATTTCAGATCCACCGTCAATACAGTGGCACGGACATCGAAGGCCGTTGATCGGGACCCATCATTCAATTCCTGGTGTCACTCGATCTCATCCGTCAGATCTTGTTGGTCATATTCGGTCGCATCATAACATGCTCAATCTCAATTCGTATCTTCTGAGATCATGGTTATTATTGCTTACACGCGTCGGGTGGAGGGTGAGGTTTAGTTTCGAGTGTTGTGGGGCTAGATATTATGTGTCGGAATGTACGTTTGGTTAGCACGTAGTCAATTGAAGCCCGTTTATTTAGATCAGAAAGCTATGAATTACGTGGGACCCAATTCACAGTTGTCTCGGTTAATACTCTGAACTGTTGACACCAAATCTTGTCTGTAGAACTACAAATGGTCAATCAGCTCCTATATTGTCGGCGCGAGTTTTACTTCTTCCCATCTCTCTCCCCAAACGCCACCACAAACCCACCGCCGCACCCCCCCGGCACAACAGGGGCATTGCCATAAAAATTGGGAGAAAGTCCTAGTTCTAAGTGGAGAACGAGATTTGAATTGTGAATATGAGTATGTAACATTGATATTGTATGATGATCCTTCTCATTACAAATCGCACCCATTGCTGTCTAATTAAATATAATATATGACTCACCTGGCACAATCCATTCTATTTCTATATGTTTTTTATTTTGATATTTTTAGAGCTAATATTAGTATTTTTCTTCAACTAATTTAGAAAAAGGTAAAAGAAATTGGTGGGTATCAACAACAAATTCCCCGCATACCAACAGAATGGAACCTAAGCCTAAATAACCACCAAAGTCTAAAAGACAGACCCAGAGACAACCGAAAACAGAGATGGGCTTCACTTTCACAGCAAAAGCCAAGGCAAATAGAAGTAGAACTGAAAACTGGGGCATGGGTTTACTGCTAGTCTTCTTCCCTGAAGATGACAACAACAACAACTATGGCAACAATAAAAACACTTCCATTGCTGATCAAAGCAATCTCTTAATGTCAATGACAGCAGGGTCCATCAGGTAGGTGAGGGTGTCGGGCCCAGGCTACGGTTCCAAGTACAGTT